>PVJD01007647.1:0-81504 GCA_004026545.1 Mormoops blainvillei | reverse complement strand
ACACACCTTGCTGATGTGGGAAAGAGCTCCGGGAAGGGACACAGTGTAGCACTTCGTAGCACTTGCAGGGCCTGGAAGTGAGGTTGATACTTTGTAACGCATTGCAGCCCCTCCAGGGCCTGGGGGAGCCCATTTCTCAGGGCAGCTCACTGGAGGGTGCGCCTGCAGATGCCTTTATAATGTGAATAATCATCTCCTAATTCCCGTTTCAGAAATGAATCTTCTGGTCTCTTAAAGCACAGCCTAGAGTTTTAGAAACAGGGTCTGTGGCTAATGCCTGGCTTAGTGCTTGGAAACACACCCGAGGGGATTCATTAAGTAAATTTTTGTACTTCTATGCAATGAAATAATATTTAATCATTAAATACGAGGTGAACACCAACGCAGAAGTATGTTCCTGCAAATACTGTTGAGCTACATCAAAACCCAGGTCACGCACCAAGAAATTCCGCACGATCCCGCTTCTGCGGAATGTTGTGCTTCCTCTTACACGGAGAAACCTGTCTGCAAGGCGACAGGCACCGCGCTCAGAGCGGGCTGCGGGCGTGTTTTCTTCCTTCATTTTTCTTGTCTGTGTTTCTTCCTCAAGCACCTGCTGCTTAAGGTATAACTGAACAAGCGCGAGGGCTCTGACTCTGCTTTTCGCAGGTGGCCCTTGGCCTGCAGCAACGAGGTCGCCCTGACGTCTGGGGTCACGGTCTGGGGACGATGTAGTCACACACTCTCACGTCTGTGAGGGACAGACCCAAGTTCCTCCCCTCTCCTCTGGGGCTTCCCTCTCTTGACAGGTCACACACCCATTGCTTGGACACTGAATGAGCCCCTCTATGCGTCGGGGCAGGTCCAGCCCCTCAGCTGGTGCTGAGTCAGCAGCGCCGGTGGGGGACAAGGCGCGGCCAGGGCAGCGGGCACGGCTTCCCGCCAGGCAGACAGGGCTCTCGGCCTCTCAGCTCACCCACGCGTCTCAGGGGCACGTGCCGTGAGACCAGTTCACACTCCACCTGTTTGGCCCCAGGGAGGCCAGGTGGCCGGGGCCGCTAATCATCGAGAAAACCACCTTGACCTGGTGGCAACGGAAATGATGAGGCCCTCCCTGGAAGGTCCTTGGCGGTGGGGCCTGGGGCTAGCTGTGGGCCTTTCAGGGACAAACGTCCCCCTTGGTCCAAAAGGAGGGGGTCAGACAAAACCACCCCCAGGTCTACAACACTCTGGGGCGGGGCGCAGCGTCTGACAGAAGCGGGGCCCCAGAGACGCCTTCTCCCTTCTCCCCTCATAGCTCAGGATTAGGAGCGGATTTGGGGGACAGGAAGTGCTTTTGCCAGGTTGAATCCTTGTCCTCCTTCCATCCCCCCAATGCCACAGCTCAACCCCAGAAAGCCCTCGAGTGTTGAGCGTAAAGCAAGGACACTGGCAGCCCCAATGACAGTGGCCTCCGTCGGCTCCCACACCCTGTGGTTCCCATCTTGAGGCCCCCCCATCCCACGCAGGCCCCCGTCCGAAGAGGCCAGTCCGGGGCTGACAGTCTCGCAGCCAGACACATCTCTCCTTCAAGGCGGCGGCCAGATAAGCCTCTTCTGCGCGGCTGGCATTGAGCAAGGGGCCAGAGGCCCCAGGAGATGTGAGTTCCAGTCCCAGCCCTCGATCCCTCGTCCCCGGGGTCCTCATCTGTTGGGTGAGGGCTCATGCCGCAGTGCACGTGAACACACACAGTGACACGGTCCCTCAGCACGACGTTCTGAGCTCGCCTGTCAGGAGGCCTGCAGTGTCCCCCTCCCCACTTCTCACGTCCTCACGTTGGAGGAGCAGAAAGTGGGGTCCAGCCGCTGTTGCCCGTTGCCCAGCACGGCTGGTCCAGACCACGGAGACAGTGGCAAGCCGCCCTCGCTGGGGGGAAGGAACGCTGGGGACCAGTTTAGTCCTGTCTCTCACCCATTATTGTTTCTTTTCCACTCACCCCAACTCCCCAAAACAGAAACAGATAAGAAACCCTAAAAACATCCACAAAACAACCAGGAAAGCTGGAGACACAGCGCTGTCACGATGGGGCTTGCTCCCCAGTGACAGAAAGAAATGCTTTTGCAAGTCTCCGCGTCCGAACAAAGACACAGGCATGTCCCCTCGTCTGCCCACCCTAGATGGACAGCACTGTACCAGGCTCAGCGGCCACCCCTCCTGGGAGCCCTGAACCGAGCAGACGGCGGGAGTATCTGGAAAAGCCACCTGCCAGCACTTTCTCCCTCCTCCCGGCCTGTCTTCCTCCCACTCGGCCTCCGTGGGCCGGGGACGCAGCTGGCGATGGTGCAGCTCCGAGCTAAACAAACTTGCGGAAGGCCACGTCCTGCAGAGATGCAGAATACCGTGGCCACAGGGCAAGACCTGGAAGAAGCAACGTGGCCCCGCACGTGCTCCGGGAGAACTTTCTGAGTTGGGCCTGCAGGCAGCGCGCTGCCACGGCCACACACCCAGGGGTGAGCCTCCACCGTGCCACCTGGGGGCTGACAGCAGCGACCTCTCGCACCCACACCCCACAGATCTAGGAGCGCCCCCACTCAGCACCACAGTGATAGCGAACAAGACAGGGACTGACCCATTCCCAGTACGAGGCGCCCAGCTGTGTTAGTTGGCAAAACCCACCAGCCCAGGGCTGGCTTACACATCCACGTGGGACGCCAGCTGCTGCCTCCCACAGTTGACACTCGTACAATTAGCCGCGAGCAGACCCTGGCCACCCTGTCCTCAGGGAGCTCTCCTGGCCGCCCTGCTCCGGGCACTGGCCACCACTCTCCCTGCGCCTGTTTCTGACTCCGGCTGAACCGCTTCTGCCACGGAGCCCAGGGTGGGGGGAGAGGGCTGGGGGGTACCTTGCTCCGTGACCATCCCCGGAGCCACTTTTCCTGTTCTCTTCCACGCTGGCAAGGAGGCACTGAAGGTCAGGAACAAAGCCCAGGGAGGAAGGGTACGGTGGGAAGGGAGAGACAGGAAGGACCAGGGTCCCCCACAGCCCACCACACCTGAGCCCTGCCCACGACCCCACACCCGCACCTCCTCCGTCCTCCGGGGAAGCCTGGAGCCGCCGTTGGTCCTCAGACCTGTCAGCTGGGCACCGGCCTCGGGGCGGGGCAGGGGGTGGAGGGAGCCCGCGCCCTGTCCTGTCGGCCATACTCTTGGAGAGTCTGGGACAGAGTTTGGCCCCAGGCCCTCTTGAGGGACTTTTCTTTGATATTTATTAACCCACTTTCTCTCTTGGCATCCGTTCGCAGCCAGGAGGGAACTTCAGCCAAGGCGATGAACAGGCCAGGCCGTCCCTGGGGAGGACGGTGCGCTCACACCTACATCGCAGGCGCCGGGCACAACGAAGTTTTCTAAGTCCGCCTACGTGCGGGCCGAGCCTGGCGGGGCAGCGGTGGGCCCCGGTTGGGGGTGGGGGGGCCGCGAGCACGCTCCGGCCCATCGCCGCCAGCCCTGACGCGGGGGCCGAAACCTGGGCCCCCGCGCCCCCGCCGGGCCCTGCTGGGAAACAGCCAGGCTGGCTCGCGGGGCTACCAGCCTGGGTCAGGCCTGGTGGGGGCGCACCAAGGAAGCGGGGGGCGCCCATAAACGGAGTTTAATGAAGAGGCAGTGAGGGGGTTTAGAGGCAACCCACGGATAATTACAATTATTTGTCCACTCCCCTCCCCCGCTGGCCAATCAGCCTACTAATTATCTATCGCACACTTGATGATTTGCGTCTTAGTGACGGGGCCAGAGAAGAGCAAGGAAAGTGCACAAGGGGTCCAGGGACCGAGGGGCGGGGCCAGGTGCGGACCCCCTCTTCCCCAGCAGGGCCCCCCTCACCCCTCCAGGCCCCATTCCTGCCCCAGGCCGGCCTCCGAGGCGCCCCGTTCTCGAAGGGCACTCACCTGTTCGCAGAGTGGCTCCCAGGACGGGGTCCCAGCCGAGGGGCCTGCAGACCAGCCCGAGGGAAATGCTGGCAGAGCCTTCCTCTGGCAGGTCTGCCTTAAGCTGCGAAGAGAAGACAGGAGAACAAAACCGTTTCAGTCCCCGACTGTCTGGAGGGCCTCAGATGCCCGCTCTCCCGCGCGCGATTAAAAATATCACAGGACAGAGCGCCATGGGAACGGTGCCTTTGAACGCTGCACACGAGACGGCGTGAGGCGCCCCACTCACCCCCTGCGGGGACAGACGCCCGGCGCTGCCGCCCACTGCGGTGGGACTCACACCATCGCAAGGGACGGACACGGGGACGCTGGGGGAGGATGCCCACAGGCCCCAGGGTGCAACTGGCAATGACCAGACCGACAGAGGGACGCCCATGTCACCGGTTCCCAGCACAGCCCCCACTCCTCTCTCAAGTCAGCAGAGCCTCGTTGGGGCTAACGCTCAGCATCACCCCATGTCCAGGTCCCCAGCACCCTGCTGGGCTCCACACCAGCCGTGTGAGCCAGTTCCTTAAAAGACAACTTTCACCCATCCACCCATCTGTCCGTCCATCTATCCATCCATCTATCCATCTGCCTACCCGTCTGCCTACCTATCTACCTATCTAATCTATTTATCTACCAACGATCTAATCTATCTTATCTATCTACCTATTTATCTACCTACCTAATCTACCTACCTACCCACCCACCTGTGTACGGCAGGACACACAGTTACATGTTTGCAGGTAGATGGGCAGATCCTAGGGTCTGTGACCCTGAGCACCCCAGCTGATTCAGGGTCTCTCCGGATGGCACAGAACCATAAATGCCATGTCCCCCTGCCCCCCCAACGCTCCACCCAGCACAAAGCTCCCACTCTGGGGGAGGAGCTCTGCCCTCACAGTGACATCGAAGAGGTGGGGGAAGGGAGACAGCGAGGGGCTGGCCATCTGCTTGGGAACAGGGGCTGCACGGTCACAAGCCAGGAGCACGCCGCCCCCCGCGTCCCTGTGCAGGGACGCCCTGGCCCCAGCCCAGCTTCTGAAGCTCAGGCCTCAAAATCCGTTTCTCACTATGAGAGCCCGGCCCCCTGACACGGGCAGGGCAGCTGCCCCCAGCTCTCCCCGTCCCATCGCTTCTCAGTCCTGATGATGCATCGGGAACTGCAAAGCCAAGTGCCCCGTGGAGCAGGCCACGGAGAATTGCTCTGGAGTCGGTTCCAGGGGGCGCGTGGGTGGCGACGCGGGCCGTGCCCCTGAAGAGACTGCAGCCCCGGGAATCGGCACGCGAGGGAGAGTCCCGAGGGACGGTGAAGAGGGCGGGCGGTGGGAGGAGAGAGCCCGGGAGAAGAGCAGACTTTCTGAAGGCGGGGGTGGAGATTCTCAGGGAGACAGAGAACGAGGGACCGGGAGCATGTCCTGAGGTCCTGGCTGGGCGAACACACGAAGGGTCCAGAGGGACCTCGGCCTCAGGGCCTCGGACAGGGCCTGGGGGGAAGGAGGTCATGGCCACGGTCACCGTGAGGGCAGGTGCCGGCGCGCAGGGCTCTCAGGACCCTTCCTGGGGTGGGGACAGACCCCCGCCCCCCATCCCGGGCAGCACACAGGCTTGGTCACGAAACCCGCAGCTCCTCTGAACCCAGGGAGACTGCAGGGGTCTCTGGGGTGCGTGCACATCAGTGTCTATTGGCTTAATGACCGGGGCGGAGGCTGCCCCAGGACCCACCTTGGGCAGGAGCCCACGTGCGGGTGGGGTGGGAGGGGACACTCAGGATAATGAAGTCTCTCAGAACTTTCTTCCATGCTGGGACTCACTGACCATCCAGGGACGCTAGAGGGAAACTGAGGCACGGAATGCCCGAGGGTCCTGCCCTGAGGGGACGCCCTGTACAGTGTCAGAGCTTGGACCGGAGCCCAGTTCCCTGGCTCCTCGTCCAGCTCGTGACTGCCACGCTGTCCTCACTGTTGCGGAGGTCGGCCAGTGCGGGGCACGCAGTGTCCCCATCTGCCACGTGAATGCCAGCACAGCCCTGGGAAACCCTCGGCGGCCCTGCTCGGGCAGGGCTGTCAACCGGGGGAGCAACAGGTGGGGCCGGGGGGAGGCTGGGCCCATGCCAGGGGCTGCCAGCAAAGCGTCAGACAGGGACAGGGCCCCTGTGCCCCCGCCAAGCGCACGCCCCAGGAGAGCATTTGCGGGCCCAGGGCCCTGCCCCACACCTCACTCATTCGCTCGCTGGCCCCTCACCTGGGTCTTCACCCCGGAACCCCCGGAGACCTCCGGCCAGCATCTGGGTTTGGGAGGGGCAGCAGAGGCACCTGTGGATGAGGGGGCCCACCAGGTACCAGGGCGCACCCCCAGGTCCTAGAGAAGCGCAGCCTTGGCTGAGGCCGGGGGCCTGCTGTCTGCATCACTTGCCCGGAGCCTTCGCTTCCCCGGGGGGGTCCCTGGAGGCCCCTGTGGAAGGGGGCGCTTTGAGCCCAGGTGCACCCCCCCAGCCCATGGCACTCCCCTGTCCACTCTCCAACCCGCAGGAGCTGCCCTGTGGCCACATGCAAACACCTCAGCCACTGCTCCTCTCCCGTCCACCTGCGCCCTCCCCGGTCTGTGGGCTTCAGAGGGTCCGGGTCCTGCCAGACCCGGCCCAGGCGCTCAGAGAGCCTGAGGGTGCCGCGGCGGGCGGGTGGGTGTCGGGCTCTGGCTCGGGCCTCGCGCGGTTACACTTTCGGTGTTACAAGCTAATAAAAGCTGTGTGATCAAATTCCAGGTCATTGCTCAAGGAAAGGGACCCCTCTGTGGTCGACAACAACAGTTTCAAACCAATTAAAAGAAGCCCAGCGTTTCCGCAGGCTGCCACCGTGCCCGCCACCCCGGAGGTCCCAGGGGGCCCGTGTGCGCCTCGAGCAAGATGCACGAAATGTTAATGGAGACGCTTAAATGCCACGCTGAGGGGATTCTGGCAAAATAAGGCCACGCGGAAGGGGCTGGAGGAGAAGTCTCCTGAGCTAACCCTGGAGGGAACTTCAATAAAAACGAGATTGGATTGAAAACAATTCACGCTGCAAGGGGTGGGTCTGCTGGCAGGGCCGGGAGGGGTCTGCCGGGGAGGCAGCTTCTTACTCCTGTTAGTTTCTTTGCTAAAATGCGCCGGCTGCTGGCACCGGAACCCGCCAGGGCCGCCACACGCACCGAGCAGCCTGGGGGAACCGGCGTGGAATTTTCCAAGTCAAAATCAAAGAGGGCTGAGGGGGCACCAAACAGACGAGGGGGTGGGGAGTCGAACCCTGGTGGAGGCTGGGGTCTAGGACAGAGCCGTGGGGGTGCTGGGGCTGAGAGGGGGGCAGCAGCCCGGTGGCGGGTTCCCAGCTGTCTGGCAGTTGCTCTGAGCTCCGCCGCGTCCTGTTTTGGGGAGATCAGCTGCCACCCGTGAAATGGATGAGGCTCGGGGAACACCACCGGCACCCAGGCAGGGAGGCGGGGGAGCCGGCAGGCAGACCCCAGCGGCTCTGTGCGGCCCGTGTGGACTCAGGGCAATGCCGTGGGGCCGGGGCTGCGTCTTTGTTCACAGCCGGGACTGCCTGCGTGTGGCTTGCAGCTTTGCCCGCGCAAGTGGAGGGACTCCAAAAGCAAGGAAAGGAGAATGAGTCAGGGAGCCAAGCAGAGGCTCAAGGCTCTGGGCTCGGCAGGGGGCGCTGAGCAGCCGGGGGCCCTTCCTCACGGAGCTGCACCCCCGAGGCCACCCCGGCCCAGGCCCCTGCACACCTGCTTCCTCCCACCTCACCGACAACCGAAACAACACACCTTGCTCCAGCTGGGCTTGTCAGAGCTAGCGAATAAAATCAGCAGATGCCCAGGTAAAGTTCACGTTTCTAACAGCAAGTAAGAGTTTACGGGCTTTTGGTGTGTGTGCTACGCGATGTTCGGGAGGCACCAAGGCGGCCGATCATTCACGGTTTACCTGAAGTTAGAACTTAACCAGGCCCATATCTCTGCGTGGCGATCCCAGCTTCTAGCCGTCTTATCGCCCAATGTAAACCCCACACATGCATGTTCACAAACACGACACGCGTGTGTGCACACACAGAGACATGAGACACGCAAGGCACACGGGCACACACATGTGCACACGGGCACATGCCTCCTCCCAAGGAAAGAAAGGTGCTGACATACCTCAGGGGCCGACTGGGTGCCTGGCGCCTCCCTCTGCTTGTTTCTCCTAAAACCCCGTCCCGCCGCCCCCACCGCATCACTCAGACAGAGAGGCTGGGGCCCGGGTCGGTCCCCCGTCCGAGATGCCCGGTCAGCATGCAGCCTGGCTGACACTGCGGACCCGGGTTGTTCGCGCTCCGACGCCCGCACTCTTTCCACCAAACGAGACCCCGTGCATCAAACTTCAGATGTTTATTTCCAAACAAGATGGTCATAAGGAAGTTGCTACTGATTCTGCAGCCAAGTCAATGGACGAGCTTTGAGGCCTTGGCTCGGCCCACGGCAGCCTCAGAACAAGAGGCAGGGAGTGCGGCGTGGCGGTGCAGGGGGCGGGGCCGGCCGGCCGGCGGCCTGTGGGTGAGCGTGGCTGGCACCTGCTCAGGGGTGGGGTGGGGCTGCGCGCCCCGCATGGCGTCCTCCTGGCAGTCGAGTCCCGAGTCAGCGTATGAAACACACTGAGCTGTGTGGCAGGGAATATTCTAGAAGAGAGGGGTTTCCCCCTGGACGCCTAGCAGGGCACCACGCTTGGGCCTTCTTGGGTTGAGAAGGTGAACCAGAGACCGTCTGCAAATTGGCGAGGGGCCCCCAAACCTTGGTTTTCCCTTCTCAACTAGTTGCTGCCCGGGTCAGCAGTCGGCGGTTTAGATGCTCGCTATGATTAGAATCATAATCTTAAAAAAAAAAAAAAAGAAAGAAAGAGAGAGCTGCAGTGTTGGAGGAGGCTGAGACGGGTCAGAGGGCAGCCCACCTCATCATCGCCCCGGGCCAGCCTCTCCGCAGGGAGGAGATTAGATCGGGCCAATAAATCTCGCCTTGCCCTTTACGTCAACAAGACTGTTGTCACGCCACACGCTGCCCTTCCCTGTCTGGGCTGGTGGGATCCGTGATGACTTGGTAGGAATGGGAGTTAAGCTAGCCATTCTGTCACTTCTAGAAAAGTCTCCCCCCTCCTTTTGCAAACAAGAGTCTCACGGACAGACAGACAGACGGACGAGGAAGAGCCTCGGGCATGCAGTGAGTCATCAAGAGCTTGCCTGCCATTGGCCAAGTTTCCGAGCAGACGGAGCTCCCACCTGGGCGGCCAGGAGGGCCCTCGTGAGGACGGCGGCTCATTCCTGCCCAGGGTGAAACGGAAGTGACCTGGGCCTGACGGTGGCCAAGGTCGAGGAAGCCACGAGCAAGGGGAGGAGGCCAGCGCAGACCACCCAAAACTCAGACACGGAGGCCACCGCCGCTCGGACGATGAAACCCAGGACATACGACCACAGAAAGCCGGCGAGCCAGGGAGGTCAGCCGCACAGAGACCCCGGCGGTGCCCCCCCATCACCCCGGCCGCTTTCGCCCCATGGCCCCTACCCCGGGGGCTTCCACCCAGTAACGCAGCAACAAGCAGCCAGACGCTGTGTGCCCGATGGGGTGTTACTGGAAAATTTTGTGCTGGGAGCTGCAGTTTGACACTTCCCCCGGAAGGAGGGAAGGCGGGGGGATGGAGGGCTGCCGGCGGTTTTGGCCGCGGCGGAGACAGCCCCCTGCAAAGAGCGGGTCCCTTGCAGGCTGTTGTTTCTTCTCAGGTGACCTGCGTCCCAGACGGTTCTCCCTGCGTTTCCTTTCTGCCGCCGCGTTTCGACGAACTGCAGCCAGGAAGGAAGAGAAGCCAGTTTGTCACCAAGAAAAGGAGGGTCCAGGGCACGGCGGTCCTCGGGAGGAGGGGTCAGCAGCCGCGGCCCCTCAGTGGGACCCCTGACGTTCCTGCCCGGAGAACAGACTTGACGATGCCCGGACTCCAGGGGGACCCCTCTTTGCCCCTGGCCACGAGAATCCGTGCTATTTTCCAATGCCTCCGAGTGAGGGGCTCCCTTGCCGGTCCCTCTTGGCAAAACTTCCCCATATTTAAGTGACCTCCCTGCCAGAAAAAGCCCTTCCTCGCATCTGCCCCACGTCCTTCCCAGTCTCTGCGGCTTCCGCCCTGCGTTTGCCCTTGCTGGGCTGGAAGGCACCTGCTGGCCGCCCCCTGCGAAGGTGCCCCAGCGCCCCGCGGCCGTGGGCCCCGCCCGCCCACGCTGTGCCGTGCCTGTCGGTCTTTCCCCTTCAGGCGATGCAGAGCTGCCACTGTCTGCAGCGGATGCGGCTCCGAGGGGCTGCGCTTTCTGCATCACGGCCTGGCCATCACCATCGCTGACGGGGGAGCGGAACGTGGATCCGCAAGCTCCCAGGAAGCGGCCTTCTCGGTGCATTCAAGGATTTGACACGTTCTGCCCAGAGCCCCCTTCCCTGTGGCACCAGCACAGCTGGGGTCCCAGGACTGGCCGTGCCGTGGGCCACAGCGCCCGCTGCCAGGATCCATGGCCATGAGCCCCCTCCTGACTGATCGACAACGGCTGTCATTTCTCAGGTTCAAACGGCCAAGAACACAGGCGGTTTGAAAGCTTCTTGAGACACCCAGACAACACAGTGGGCTTCTGAAGGCACCTTCCCACCTACAAAGGTCCAGTGACCTTGGGGTCCCACCTCGTGTCCTCCTGGTGTGAAGTTCCAGTTTCTCAGGGTCAGGGAAAGAAAACAAGCGAGCGGCCAGGATAGTCCCTTGTTAGGACCTGGCTCCGAAGAGAGGCTTGTTTTCCCGGGACAGCCAAGCATGACGCCCTCGGGCTCTAGGCGAGGGTGGTGCCCAGGCACCAGGCGCCGAGCCCAGCAGGTCCACCGTCTGGGAAGCCCCGTGGTCCCCTGCGCACACACACATACGCGCATGTGCCACTTCTGGGGGACAAGCCCAGAGTTGTCTTTGCGTCCTCAAAGCGGGTCTGCGACGTTGGGCGGCTTCAGTGGCAGCTCTGTAGTTTCCAGGGTCTCTCGTCCGGAAGCCTCCTTCCCAGCTCTAGTGCCGACTGTACATGCAGCCCTGGAGAAGCCTGTGGGATTGCCCCGCACTGGTGTGGACAGCTGGCCCCGCCGTCACTTGTCCTGGGCGTTAGGTACAAAGCGGCTGGAGGGAAGGTCGAGCGTGGGGACCAGGTAGGCCCGACTGCCACTCCCCACCCTGCCTTCCCTGGCTGTGGGGCGCCCGCGAAGCTCGGTGCCAGCCCGGTCCCACTGTCATTGGGATTGGAGACAATGTGTGTGACAGTCACCTACCAGCCAGGTACGTCCCTGCAGATCTGTTCTCGTGTCCTATAACACCGAGCTCTCGATGAGGCTCCAGGGCGTGCGGAGGTGATCTCCAGGGGCCGCGTGCCTCTCAGGGTGGGCACTGTTGTCATTGCCGCCCAGCCATGGGCGTGGCTGTATTCACTGCAGACCTTCAATCTCACGGAGACCAGGAGCCGTCAGTCCCGTCTTTCGGTCCCGCGTGGGGCGGCACGTTTCACAGCCAAGAGAAGGTCTGAAATGGCAGCCCTAAGGCCACCAGCAGACCCTGGGCACCCCAGGCCGCACCTGCTCTCCCACCTGGACTCCTCCACATTCTCCCCACCATGGGGAGCTGTCTTGCTGTCCTCCTGTGCCCAATGCTGCCAGGAATGCGGAGGAGGCGGGGCCCCCGCTTGGCGCTCCTGCGCCCCCACCAGCAATGACCATTTGCTGAGAGCTGGCGACAGAGGCGTGCTCTGCCCGTGGCCGGCAGTGCGTGGTGCGATGCGCCAACGTGAGCCCGGGGCAAGTTCATTACAGATGCGGGCGGCGAAGGGAGACCACGTGCTTGGGCAGACGGGCGGCGTGTGAGGCAAGGCGAGATGGGAACTTAGGGTTCTGCATGTCCAGGTTACTTGGCGATCTGCAGGTGTCCATTTCCAGGACTGACAGATGGTGGGCCATTCCTGCCACCCTCTCTGGGCCTCCCTGCAGGGGGAGGGAGCCAGGCGGAGAGGGGGCTCGGAAGGTGCTGGCTGCAGGGCTTGGTGGCTGCCACGCCCCGGAGGGGTGGCTCCGAAGTGTGTCCTCTGCTTCCAGAGGAATCCACCACAGGCCAGTGGCAGCCCTGGAGCTGGCTGGCATCTGGCAGATGAGTGGAGGGATACTGCTTTAGCTTGCGGGACGTGCACGTTCCGCTCTGGAGAGCCCCAGGGGCCCCAGGAAGCCTCCATTGTGAACTCCGTTTTCAAGGGTCAGTGAGGAGGTACACCTGGCACCAGGCCCTCCCAGATGTGGTTTGCTTCCCGCCTCCGTGGGGGCAGCGGACAAGCTGGCTGGCGTCTGACCTGTGACGTCCCCCCCCCAGGTCCTGTTGCTCAGAAAGCCGCCCGCCCTGTTGGCGTCAGAGAAGCCGTTCCGGGGCGGGGCGGGGTGGGGTGGGACGGGGTGGGGGAGGCCGCGGTGGGGGAGGCGGGCAGCCTTCCCGCTGCCGTGCGCCACCTGGCAGGCGGGTCCCCACCTGCGGGAGGCAGAAGCCCATTCATCAACCTTGCAGCCTGGACTTCCCGTGCTCCCCTCTGGGCAGGGAGAGCAGACGGGCGAGGGCTAGGCAGCCATTCGGTGCTGCCCACGGGTGGGGGTCCCAGGTGGGGGTCCCAGCCCCCGGGACTGTCCTCTGTCTGTCTGGGGTTTCATTTAGGCCTATGAGCAGGGCGAGAAGAAAGGCGGGCCTGACGGCGAGGGCTCCCACCTGTAGGAGCTGGAGTGCAGTTGGCACACCGGGCAGGTGTGTGCTCTTGGCAGGGCCGCCGAGGTCTGAGCCAACGGCCCCCACCCCCGCCGGGGGGCCGCACCCCCACGTGCCCGACGTGCATGACTTCAACAGGAGTGGCCACAGGTGAGCTGCTGTCGCCTGAGCCTCTCCTGGGAAGTCAGTGATGGGAATTCCACAGGTGGGTGTGGCAGCCCGTCAGGCTGGGCCTTCCTGGGCCCAAGCGTGGTAGGAATTTGGGGGACCACTTGGGCCGTCCCATCAAAGTACACAGCTTCAACCTCAGAGGGACACACCCAAGGAGTCCAGTAAGAGAGGGGACTCTCTTTACCCCTGGATGTCACTGCCCTGACACGGACAACCTTGTCCCCATGGCCCCTTGACCTCAACCCTCCTCTTGTCCTTGGGAGGAAGGCAGCGTCTTAGAAAGGTCGCACGAGACCCACCCCTCCCCACGATGTCACCACCTGCTGTCTCTCAAAAATAAAAATGGAATCACAGCCACCGCACTCTCCCGTCTGTACCCCCCCGCTCTGAGCTCCAACCTCACGGGTATTTATCATCCGTCCCCTCCTAAATCACCCGGCGGCCGACTGCACACGCCGCACGGCGGGAGCGGCCGCTGGCGTGGCTGGTTCCCTGTAGCTTGCAGACAAAGGGGCCTCCGAGGGAAAGCCCGCCCGGGAGCTGTCGGCCGAGCTCCGCGGCGTGGGCGGCTGCGGACCACCCGCACGCACTCGGAGCGCGGGACAGATTTATGAGCGGCAGAGACGGCTCGAAGAGGGTCCGTGACTGCAACTCACTGCCCTCCTCAGAGACACTCTCATTAGGCAGCCTGTCCTCCTGCCCAGAGCCCGAGTCAAGACCCGGCAAGAGGGGACAGCGATGACAGTTTTCTGGGCTGGTTCTTCCCCCCAGAGCAGGGCTGTCACAGGCGGTGGGGGCAAGGGCACGGGGCCCTCCGCCTGGCCGAGCAGGAGTCCCATCGCTCTTTCTAGTGCTCACGGTCCACCACGGCGCGGCGTCGGCAACAGGCGCCGGGCAGGGGGAGCGTGCCCGTGCGTCCCTCCGCCTCGGCCCCGGTCCGGCTCCAGCCGAGACTACTGACAGCCAGAATCCTGCAGGGGATGCAGTGAACACGCCCGGTGTTCCCGGGAGGCCGTGCAGTTTGACGGCCGCGCACAGCGGAGGAGAGGGGAGGGAGGGGAGGCAGTGAACCTTGCAGGCACACTGGCCCCGGGTCAGGCACCGAGCGCGGAGCCACCTGCGCAGTGACTCACGGGAACCTTATTCCTGTTTTACAGGCGAGAGAACCAAGACCCACAGAGGCGCGTGGCAGGGTCAGGTTTCCAATCCCAGGCCCTTCCGGCCCTCGCTGCAGAGGGAGCCTGTCCCCGCCCCGGCCAGGGGCGACCGGCCCTCTCCCCACAGGGACCCTGCAAGTAGGGCAGCTCAGGACACTCCTCCCATGGGCTCCCGCCCTCTGACGTTGCCTTGGGGTGAAGAAGCGAAAAGGGAGCCCCCAGGTTCTGACCCCTTGGCCTCAGCACTTTCCTAATCTGCCCACGGCCCCCACCCCAACCCCCCACAGCAGATAAGACAGGGGGTCTCGTCAGCACTTTAAAGATGAGAGAACAAAGGCCTGGTGAGGTCGAGGTGCTTCCTCGCGGACACACAACGTCCCCCAGCTCCGTGCACAGGGTCAGTCCGGCCTCACTGCCTGCCCTCCCGGGGGCTGCTCGGAGCACGGCCGCCTTTGACAGTTTCCCTCCACGGGGACCTGCCACTCTCTGCGACGGGGACCAGGGGCCCATGCAGTGACGCTCGGCCCAGCAGAGAGGCCCCGGCTGGCGAGGGCCCTGGGGTCAGGTCCTAACTGGGCTGCGCTGGGAAGTGCAAAAGTTCAGCGAAATGGTTTTTTATCGCTTATACTATTCTTTAAAAACGACAGTGCTGTCTGCTTCCGCCCGGGAGCTCACCTGTGGCTTTTTCACCTGGGAAAACCTCCAGTTCTTGCCACGTCCACCCTGTCCCGGTCACTCCCTCCCTGACTGGCACCGACCTTGAGGACGGGACCCCAAGTCGCCCAGGGCGGTCACACCTGAGCTGAGCTGGGTCTTAAGGGCACCGAAGGCAGTCAGGTGAGGAAGGAGGGTGGGCAGGAAGCAGGCTCCCTCCCTCGCCCTCCCGCCCTCCTGGGTGCTTGCAGTGGGGGCCTGGCAGGGGGTGAGGCCGGGCGGGGAGCCAGGGCCCGCGCCCCTATTTCGTCAATCGGCTCTACCTCTCGCTCTGCAGAACTGGCCGCTCTCTGCCGGGCGGGCCATGCTGCCCACCCCAGCAGGTGTGTGGGCGTGGGGGGTGGCGCCTCTCCCTCTGGTCCAGCGTGTCCAGGGGATGGTCGGTCGCAGAGACGCTCCGCAGTGGAGCCATCTGGTTGCCGTGGTTTCTGAGCACCTGAAAGGCAGCCGGCGTGTGGAGCTGAATTGTTCAGGTGAATTCACAGAAGCTTAAACGGCCACTGTTTTAAAGAGCCCGGCTCTAGACGGTGAGCTGCCGGGTCAGCCTCGGGGTCTCAGGCTGCCTGACCCCACTGGGCGCTGGCTGAGTGCAGGTCTTGACAAGACCCTCCTGTTCTCCAGCTCTGAAACCTGAGCAGAAGCCTGGCTCCTGGGCCGTGGGTGGAAGGGGCTATGTCTTATCTGTCTCTAGCCTGAGACATTTGGCTTCACCGTGAAAACACCATGGACTTGTGAAATTAAATTCTCGGCTTGGACGGAGCAGCGTGGGGATAGCTGTGGTGGCCCAGGGACAGGGACAGGGCACAGGGAGGGAGCCTATGCAGCAAAGGGCCCGGGCTCTGGCCCTGGCGGCCGCCACACGTGGGACAGGGGAGGACAGGTCGGGGGAGAGTTGAGCCGGTAGGGGCATTGGCGATGGCTGGAGAGGGGTAGGGAGAGGTCAGAGCTGCAGGGGACCCTGCGGGCGGCCCCTCCCTGTCCCCTTCCCAGCAGCTCAGACCTCCCCACGGAGCAGGTCCTGCCTCACACACGGGAGAATTTACGGACCCGTATTATTTCCAGCGCAGCCCTGCTCGCTGCAGAAATCAGTTCCCCTCCTGCTTTGTTGTTGTTGTTGTCGATTATTATTATTATCTTCATTAGTGCTTGATAGAATGGAGCCTCCTACAGCTGTCCCAGGGGCTCCTGTAAAGGGCCATTTCCCGAACCTGCCCCGCACCCCGGCCGAGCCCCCGCTGGCAGTGGTCATCCCCGGGGGGTGGGGGCCCAGTGCCTCACCCTTCATACCTCCTCTCACTCTGTAAAGATTGTTGCCGATAGCACGATGTGGCCTCACCATAGACTGGCGTCGCCTTGAGGACGCCTTCATCACAACCCCCTCTCAACCCAGCAGCGACCCCAAACCCTCGATCCGTCCCCTGGCAAGGAGGCTCGAGGGCCCGACGGATGGTCCAGAGAATAATGTTCTCTGGTCCCTGCCTCTTACTCGCAAAGCGCGGGGAAGCCCAGGGCCACCCTGCCCGACAGCCGCCCCCTGGGGGTACCTTCAGGAAACGCAGAGGATCCAAGGACCGTCCAGGGTGCCCCGCCCCCTCGCTCTTCCTGGGGCCCTGTCCGTGGCCCCCCACCCCCATTCCTCTTCACCTGGTTCCCCCGGAAAGAAGCAGCAGCAGTGGTGACCAGGGTTCCGCCCCGGGGTCCGCTCCTTCTCAGACCCTCAGCCCTGACCTCTCGTGCTGACCCAGAGAGGGAGGAGCCGCGGGCTTCGGCAGGTCTCCGCTCACACCCCCCGCCCCCCCGAGTCAGAGCCAGAAGACCCCCGACCGCACTGCGTCCTCTCCGTCTGCAGCTAAGCAGATAAGTTGCCCTGAAAACAGACCATCAGATGAGCCCCAGAAACTGTGTAGTGTGAGTGTGCGGGGGTTCGCTTCTCCCCCGCCTGAGGGCAGCCCCACCGGTGGGGGGGTGGCCAAGCCTCCCCTTTCTCCTGTGCCCCGACTGGAGGAGCCAGGAAGTGGGCCCCGTGCCACAGGAGGGCTCTGGAGTTGCCCTGGGGCTACCCGGAGGTCCCCGCTCCTGGGCAGAACTCTCGGGGTGAAAGGAGTTTCCACCGCCCAGCCCCTGACACCAGTTCCTGGTCCCCGGCCCGGAAGCCCAGCCCTGGCGGAGGGGGTCCCGGAGTCTCAGCGCAGGTTTCTTGTGTTCACTGCGGGGGCTTCCCAGGCCTGAAGAGGCTGCCGCCCTCAGCTACCGCTGTGGCCCCCCGGGCTCACCCCTCAGAGCCGTGGCCGTGGGGCCGGCCACAGCTCACTGTGTCCCGCCCTGACTCCTGCTCTCCCGGGGCTTCTGCATTGTTTCAACCTAGTGTTTTTTTTTGTTTTAATTAAAGACTTTTATTTATTTATTTTAGAGAGATGGGGAGGGAGGGAGAATGAGAGGGAGAGAAACATCGATGTGAGAGAGAAACATCGATTGGTTGCCTCTCTTATGCACCCCGACGGGGGACCCAACCTGCAACCCAGGCAGGTGCCCCGACTGGGAATCAAACCGGGGTGACCCTTCTCTTTGCGTGTCGACACCCAACCCAGGGAGCCTCGCTGGCCAGGACCTGGGTTCTTTTTTCATGAATGTACGTCTTGCCTCATTAACTAGCCTGTATACATACATATACATTTTTCTAATTAAAAAATTTTAAGCTTCCCTCTGTAGCCTCTGGCCCTAAGCCTCCATTTCCAACTATCTCCCGGGCCTCCTGCCCGCCCCCCATCCCAGGCGACCCCACCAGACACACTCACAAAGCAAGAGCCGCACCCCCGCGCCTGTCAACGACACCCCCGCCCCAAGCCTCATGGACCTGGGATCTTGCTGTCACATCTGCCTCCTCCTGTGCTCAGCCTCAGTCTCCCCCTTGCATGTTCACCTTCCTCTTCAAGTCCACTGTCTTCCTCGCAGCTGGGCCCTGGCCCCATAGTGTCCCTCTGCCTCTGCTAGTGACCGTCCGTCATCACCCAGCATCAGTGACATCTCTACCAGAGCCTCTCTGGTGGGCTTTCCTGCTGAGTGGGAGCCAGAACTCTTGGGGTGCGTTCAAGGCCCCGCCCAAGCTGGCCCCATGAGCCCAGTGCGAACGTCTTCCCGTCCCCTCCCTGGGC
The DNA here is from genome assembly GCA_004026545.1 of Mormoops blainvillei. Lineage (NCBI taxonomy): Eukaryota > Metazoa > Chordata > Mammalia > Chiroptera > Mormoopidae > Mormoops > Mormoops blainvillei. The sequence continues at coordinate 63,590 of PVJD01007647.1, read as the reverse complement.
CCCAGGGGAGCTGCCGCCTGCAGCTGCGCGGGCTGCCCAGCGCCAGCTCAGCACTGGGGGCTGTGTCCACAAATTGAAGATCCCTGGCCTCCAAAGAGACCGGCGCCCCCAGAAGCCAGGTGCAGTGTCACGTTCTTTCAGAATCATGTTCCAGTCGTCGCCCGCCCCACGGTTCACAGGGTCCCCCCAGTTTCCATGCCAGGGACCCCACATGCCTCAGCCGAGGCCAGGCATGGGCACTGCAGGAAGTTTGCAGAATCCAATCTCACTTGGATGGTTTTTCCTAATGCCTGTGGGAGCGAGGAGGGCCCCCCAGCCTGGACAGTTGCCCTCCGTGGTGAGTCACCCCGCCGTCTCGGACTGCCATGTTTTCACTCCTGGCTTAGGGCGCAGGTGGATGGGACGGCCCTCCTCCTGGGCAGCCCGGGGAACAGGCTCGGGGCTTCCAGGCACGTCCCCCCCAACCCCGGCCCTACCCCCAGCAGCGGTGAGGGGATGAATGGTCACCCGAGGCCCCGAGTCAGAGAGGAGTGCGCCTCCCTGCGGCCGATCCCTGCCACCGTTCACCGCTCCGCCCCGCCGCTCCCTCATCCGCGCCTGCAGCCTCTGGGTTTGGGCTCTGTCTCTCCACTGGAAACCAGTCCAGCCGTTCAGGCCTGGAACGGGAGCCCGAGGAGGGAAGGAGCCGTTTGTAGCTCTTTTATTTTTTTATGCCGCTGAGCAGAGCAGGGACCGGGCTGCGCAGAGCTCAGGGAGGCTCTGTGATTAATCGATGTGCTGCTGGGGGGGCGGGAGGTGGGGGCAAAGAGGGGGCCCACGGCGCTGGGGAGGAAGGTCAGGCACAGCCTCCCCCCCACCCCACCCCGCACCAGGGTCAACAAGCCAAAGTGAGGGGTTGCGTGGGGAGGGCAGGGGAAGGAGAGACGGAGACGCAGAAAGGGAGAGCGAGAGACAGCAGAGAGACAGAGACAGAGACACAGAGACAGGCTGCAAAGCCCCACGAGGACGCAGCCGGCCACCTCACAGCCTCGGGAAGGGCGGTGACCATCCCCAAGGCGTCTGGGAGAATCTTCTCTCCGACCAACCGTATTTTCATTTTAAAAACGCGGCCGCCCAGGCCCTCCTCTGCGCAAAGCCCCCACGGGCCGCCGGGCATTGTGAGCTGCCTGGTTCCAGTCTCCTCTGTTCCAGGCGCACAACTGCTTTGTGCCAGTCCCTTCAATCGATGGGTGATGTCATGCCTCCCAAAGCCACCACTTTGATACCAGACAGCAAGGGAGACGGAGTGCATCTCTAAGGAGAGAGGCGGAAGGCAAAAGCACCACCCAGGAGGCTGCAAGCCAAAGTCCCGCTCGGAGCCCCCCAACCTTAGCGTCACCCCTGGTTCTGCCCGTGTGCTGGCTCGGGGACAGAAGTGCCCGGAGTGGGGGGCACAATGACGGGGGGAAAGATCCTCGGGAAAAGAGTGTGTCTGACGGCGGGTTGCTTCTCCCACAGACAGTGCCAATGGCAGTGCACAGCGGGGCCGCTGCCCTGGACGCAAGTGCCCCCCAGGCCCCCGCTGACCCTATCCACTGGTCCCTCGCGCTCTCCCTGGTCCCCTCCTCAACCGACGAGCACCCCCAGCTCCAGGTCCTCAGGAGGTGGCCTTCCTGGGACTTTCCTTCCCGTGTTGCCACACGGGCGCCTCCAGTCTCTTCTCCACACTCTACCTCCGACCTCCACGCCGTCCCTTCCTATGACCTCCGGCTGGTCCCCCGCCCCTCCTCACTGCCACACCTAGTGACCACCTTCGGTCTCCCCGCCCCTCTTTCTGTTGCCTTTACCTGTCAACCACACAGCCCGCAAACTTGTCTCTTCCCGCCCTCTCCCTTCGTTTCTACCCAGCACCAGTTTCCTGGGTGCTTCTGCCCTCCCTAAACCCTCACCCTGCCCCCCCCCCACCTCTTTCCTCCCAGAGATTCGTGTTGTCAGTGGCCAGGAGACTTTCCACCTGGAGACAGGCCTGAGCGACCTCACCTGCAGCTGCATCTCACCCAGAGATGGCGTCTCCGCCCCGTGGCATCCAGGTCACAAGCGGGACTCACTTTAACCTGCCCTACCCCCTTCCTCCGCATGCGCAGCGAGTCACAGCCATTCCTGGGGCCACCGCTGCTCTGCTCTTTTCTCCACCTGACCCCCACCCCTGCCCGGGGCATCCTCGCTGCTCCTGGAATTGTGCAGGGCATCCTGGAAGCACATGCCCGGTGGTTGGACCCTGTGCCCACTGCTCCACCCCATCTCCAGTCCTGCCCATTACCTGCAGAAGGGCCTCGTCACCTTCAGGGGACCCTTAAGAGACTTCTCCCCAGGAAAAGGCGCTCGGGTACACAGCTACGGAATTCTGAAACCATTTTGGGAAGCTCATGGGGGAGCCATCGGTGAGCCCTGCGGCGTAGGAGCCGCGGTCTGCGGGACGAAGACCGAGCCCTCCAGAGAGGCCCCAAGGACCGCCACGGTCCGACCCCAACACATCTCTCCAGCCTCGACCTTCCCCGACCGCCGCCATAGAACGAGAGCAGCAACGGACCACCTCTGAGGGTGTCTGTGCACTTAAAGCCACACAGAGCCGTCCTCACACGTCGCGAGTGTCTCGTCTCCGACCAGCCACACCTGCCCCCTGCACAGGTGTGTCCACGTTCCTCCAATAGGTCGGGCTTCTGGGACCCACGAGCCTGGGACGTCTCGTTCCGTGTGCCAAGAGTGTCCTCTGTGGCAGGACTCTCGCTTGTCCTTCACGGGCCGACTGGGAGGCCCCCTCCTCTGGGAAGCCTTCCTGGCGCTCAGGCTGCCGGCCGGTGCCTGCTCCAGGCTCCCGGAGTTACCGGTGCCAGGGAGCAGAGTGGGTGGGGTGGCCGGGCAGGCGGGTTCTCATCCACCTGCGCACGGGCCCAGCACATAGTAGGTGTCTCACAGCTGTGGGCTTCATGTACGAACAGAGCAGATGGAGACCCCTCTGCGTGACCAGGGGTAGGTGCCTAGGACAGGGTCCAGTGACCACTGCATGTGACTCCTCTTTCTCACCCTGGCGGGGGTCTCATATCAAATACCACGTGTGTGCACAAGTGTGCATGTGTGTGCAGGAGTGCAGACGCACGGCTCATCAGCGTACCCACCTGAACATGGGCGGGGCCCTGGCCAGTACCTCCCTCACTATGTTACCTCCTTCGATTCTCAATCCCGCCCCGTCAGTAGACGCTATTATCACCCCCGCCCCCGTCTGCAGTGCAGGAGTTGGGGGCTCCGAGAAGTTAAACGTCTGGTCAGATGTGAGTCAGGTCCCTCGTCCCCGGGCACAGGACCCCCGCCTCCTGCCCCACCCGTGGGCCCTCCAGTGACGCCAAGGACTGCATCTGCTGTCCTCCCGACCCTGAGAGGGACCTTGGTCCTCGCCTAGAAGCCCCTCTTTGCTACACCTCCGAGTCTCAGGTCCCCTGGGCACCGTGTCGCCTACGGCACACACACGGAGCTGGGCTTTCCCGTCCACTGTTGGGCTTTCCAGAACCCCCAGCCTGGCTCTCACTGCCAGGCTACCAAGCTGGCTCTTGCTGAAATGACAAGACTCCAGACCTGCTGTCCCCCACCCCTGCTGTCCACCTGCACCGCGTCACAGCGACACCTTCCACCCCATCACGCATAGCCATGAGTCCAGATAACGTCACAGGCGTTCTTTCTTTTCACCACCTAACACCTCCCTCTGTTCTCTTAAATCCCAGTTTCCAGGATGGGTCAACTAGGTCCCCAAAGCGGAAGCCTGGCTCACGGGGACAGAGTGAGGGGCCGCGTGCTCAGGTGTCGCAGCTCACAGGGCAGAGTCTCTTCTCTGCAGGCCAGCCCCCAGCCCGCCTCTCTGCTCAAGCTGGCCCTCCCACCTCTGCTTGCGCACAGAGCAGTCCGGTCCTGCAGGCCCACGCCAGTCCCTCCCAGCCCGGCCTGCTGGAGCCCGGCTCCCCCGAGGGGCCGGTCACTCCTTCACGAGGACCCAGACGGGGCTGTGGCTCTGGATAAGGAGAAAATGCACACACGGTGAATAACAACGGTGATTCTCCAGGGGCTCAAGGCGAGAGCCCCTCAAAGGGGAGACTGCTCACTTGGCAAAAATACTAGTGACAGCGGGGACACGGCCACAGGTCCCAGCGACTGCCCCTCGGCGCCCTGGCGCCGTCGGTGCTTTGGGACCCCTGCTTGGCCCCTGGAGCGAGACGCTGGACAGCCCAGGTGAACCCAGGAGTCCGCGCCCTGCTCACGTGCACACACCTGTGCACAAATGCACACCAGGATCAGACCAAGGAAACGCACGGGGGTCACCGCACATCTCACACGCACACGCCCCTTCCCCGCAGCCGCCCCTGAGCAGCCTGCGAACATGCCCCTCCTTGCTAACCCCTCCCAGCTCCCGCGTGCCGGCCACACGCCCCTCCGGACACTTGGTGGCGCTGCGGGAGGGAGTGGGCCTCCTTCCTGGAGATCCTGTCCTGTCACCGTAGCGCCCACACCCACCGTGACAGGAGCCAGGCAGAGGCACTGGGTGGTGCGTTTGTCGCTGTCCGCGGTGCCGCAGCGCTAGCCCTTAGACGGGACGGGTGTTGTGACACGTCCGTGACTGGAGTTTGTGATGTTCCCCTCCTTCCGCGGAATTTCAGGGAGGCTGGGCGGAGGCGGAGAAGGGACCCATGAAACAGCTTTTCCAGAACTGCCGGCGGCTCTGTGGTGACTCCGCTCCTTGGGGCCCCGCCCGTGCTGGGACGGCCCCGAGAGCGTCATTTAACTTTTTCAAAAAGGCGCTTTCGGTTTTCTGCGGGCTGTACCGCCGAGGGGCCCAAGCACAGCATGAAGGCCGTCCCAGCGCACCCAGAATCTCCTCAGTGGACCGGTCGCCGTCCTTTCTGGAATTAAAACGTCCGCACACGTTACGGTCCGGGAAAAGGCGTCGGGCTTCGTGTTCGGGAGGACCTGCTCCTGTCCGGCTGGTGTTCTTCCCGGGGGCTCTGGCCGCGAATAAGCGGCTTCCCGAAGCTCCCTTTGCCCCCTGTCCACGCTTCCTCTCCATAACCCCGCAGGCTGTCACAAGCGTTTGCCCGTGCGGTTCCTGGAATGTTTGGAAGACCAGCGGCCAAGGGCAGCAGCCCTCCCCCTGCAGAGCGAGGTCCCCGGACGGGCGACAGTGGTGTCACCTGGGAGCCTGTAGGAAAGGCAGGTGCTCGTCGCGGCTGCTCAGACCGCCCTGCTGGGCCCCGCGCGGCGGCCCCCGACTGGGCAGGGTTGGGGCGGTTCCACGTTTTCAGCAAGTCTCCAGGGGCTGCTGACGCCGCCAGGGTGGGGGCCACCCGCGAGAAGCCCCCTCCTGGGTGGGGGGCACGGCCTACGACAGCACAGCAGGCGCCGGCCTGGGTGCTGGGGTCCGGGTGCCGGTTGCGGCCCTAACGCCTCAGACAAGTCGCTCCAGTACCTGCCCCTCCCGAGCCACGACTGTTTCGTGTGTGGGAGTGGGCTGGGTTGTAGGGTGCGAGGGTCCTTTCCAGCCCCTGCGTTCCGGGGTTCTGGGCCCTGCTGGCGCCGGGCAGAGACGGGTGTCCGAGGCAGCCAGCTGCAGGGGAAGCAGAGCCCCGATTTGCTGTGCCCTCCCCATTTCCCACCAGCCTTCGTGCCTCCTTCCCCCCACCAAGGGAAACCTGAGCCCAGAAACTGAGCCCTCTGGGTGTCTCTCCGCGGGGGGCGGGTGTCACTGGCTGCAGCCCGAGCTGCCTCCGCCCCCGGAATGTTAGAGTCAGGGCGCAGAGGACGGGAGCACGTCTCCCCAGCTGGACGGGGCAGTGTGGCTTCACGGCACGTCCCAACGCATCCGAAAAGTGGCACAACTCGGGGTGAGGGACGGGGACCCACGGCGTGATGAGCGTGCAGTTACTGTCGTGCCGCGACATGGGCCTGGTGCTCAGACGACTGGGCACCCCAGCCCTCGCAGTGTTTCGTGACGCCTGGCTTTATTGGGCGAATGGAAAAAAGGACGGGAAAGAAAGAGATGAAAACATCTGTAAGGAACATCTGGGTTCTGCTGCTAACCATGAAAGCAAACTCCCCCAGTCAGCACGCTGATGAGGGCAGGGAGGGGGTACGGATAAACGGCGCACATTGAAACGGGAGAAAATGCCCCAAACACTGCAACTTCCTGTTTGGAAGCCCCTCGGAGCGGCGAAGCGCTGAGTTCCACCCTGTGTCTCAGCCACGAGTTACTGTCGCCCCTGCACATCAAGGTCAGGATTTGAACGGGCACAGTGACAGCCTCTGGGTTTTGGCAGTCGGTCCCCCACAAAAAGTCATTTGAAGAGAGGACTCGAGGTATCCCCGAGGGTCTGGGGTATGCATGTGTGCACAAGGAAATGCTGGTACGGCTGCACACACACACACATGCACACACTGCACAGCTGTGCATGCGGAAAGGCAGGCGTGCACATGAGCATGTGTGTGTGCAACCATGCACACGGGGTTGCGGCATCTATACGTGTGCATGTGTGGGTGGGCACACAGTTACTGCACAGGGATCCAGGTGTGTGCGTGTGGGAGCGTGTGTTTGTGGGCCTGTGTGCACACACATGCACAGAAACACCCAGATGAACGTTCACGCATCCCAGCCCGCTTTTCCTGCCGCTTCCCAGCTTCACTGTTCGGCATCGAGCACCACCCCTCCCCAGCCCCCGTCGCTGTTAGTAAAGTCCGTCTCCACGCTCTGCCCTCCTCGGGCGTCATTACTGTGACTTAGCCGCTCCTGGGCATTCGGGTGAGGAGGCAGGGAGGGGGTCGGCAGCTGGCGGTGTGGACAGTGCGCATCCGCCCGGCCTCACCGTCTGTCCTGCAGGCCGCCTGAGCGGTGCAGGGGATGCACCATGGATTTTCTCTGCCTCCCGGTGCCTGGGGACCCAGCCCGGAGGTGGCCTCAGCCTCCATCCCTCCCCAGGTGCCTGGATCTTTGCGTAACTGTCCACCAAGCCGAGGAACAGAGGGCCTGTCTGCTCACGTAAGGGACGCTGCCTGAGCCCTGCAGCCAGGGTGCTGGGGAAAGCGGTGTGCCGCCGCGGCTCCGGATGTAACAGAAGTCGGCGGCCGCAGGTAACACCGCACTACGGAAAGAGATGAAAGAAATGCACCTCGTTTGGAAAATGGCTCCTTTGGCCCCAGAGCTGGGGCGGGGTGGGTGGGGTGTCCTCGGTTCAGCTCCGCCCAGTGCCCTGCCCCCACGGGCGGGTGGCTCTGCCACACCTGTCACCCACCATCAGAGGCCACGGCACCGCATGCTTCCCTCACTCCGCACGTGGCTCATGTCTGGGGCTCCCGCTTCATCAGTTTTCATTCCGTGTGATATTCATCACACCGGTTTATTTATGGGGCCCTCGCTGGGGAGTGGTTTCTCAGGCTTGGTGAATAAAACACCGGCCTCTGTGGCGTGCCAGGGCGACAGAGCTCCCATGATGTCAGCCCGAAGACGCACCTTTGCGCTCTCCCGATGGCTGCACTTTCAGAGGGGACGTATTTGTATTTCGCTGGGCGTTGGCAGTTGGTTTTCCTCCTCCCGGCTGGGTGGTATCATCCAGGGTCGGTTCTTTTCTCTTCTGATTAAGAGAATCAGAAGATTCTCTTGCTGGCGCCTCTGGGCGAGGGCATCGGGGCATCGGGGCAGCGGTGGGGGGGGGGACGGGGAGCCCGAGAACGTCCCTCCCGGGCTGCAGGGGACCCCGTCTGCTCGCCCCGTTCCTCAGCCCTGAGCGACACTGTCCCTAAGCCAGCGTGTGCCTGCCGGGGAACCAGGGACCTGACTCACGGAGAAGACAGGGCCAAGCAGAGCTAGGGTGACCACGGGGGATGCTGGCCCAGCTGCCCGAGGAACGGCAATGGGGGGCACAGGGGGGTGGGGCCCAAAACCCCAATGACAGACACGGAGGAAACAGCCCCAAGGCGTTTTTTTAAGCTAACTATGGCCTTAAGCATAGTCTAAGGAAGCCCACGGCGTCAGATGGCGCTGGACTTACAGGGCGGGGCGGGGGGGGGGTCGCTCTGCGAGCTCCGTAAATGTCTCACTGCTGCGTTGCACACTGAAAACTAATATAGGATCGTAAGTCAACTGTCACTGAAAAAAGTTTCAACTTTAATAAAGAAATACGAAAAGAAGGCTGAAATGACTCGCTTTCCAACAGGACCGTCCTGAGGTTTCTCCGGTAATTCTTCTGGGTGCATTTAACTGGAGGCTGATCACTCGACACGGCTTCCGGAGTTCTCTTAAACAAACAAACAAAAAAGGCAGGAAGAAAGGAAGGCGGAGAGAAGAAAACAGAACAGGAGAGGAGAGTCCGGCAGGCCAACGCTCTCGCCCACACAGGGCGGTGCCGAGTTTTTCTTTTTCTTTCCTTCCAGAAACCACTAAAAGGGGCCGAGAGGACCTCCGTCGTTTAAAACCACAGCCAGCCGGTCCCTGGTGCCCCGCCGCCGCTTGTCTTTCTGCAGACGCCGGGCCTGGCCATCTCTTCGTTATTGAGACCCAGGCTGCGGCCACCGTCCTCACTGGCAGCCTGGCAGGCTGGTGGCCCTTTCACAGCTGGAGGGGGAAAATGTGACTCGCCCCGGGCAAGATCCCCCGCTAGACCAGGGACGCCCGTTCCTTCCTGGGTTCTTCCCGGGACCCAGGGACAGGGTTTGCTGCACATCCACCCCCGACAAGGTTGGGGGGTGTCCTGTCCGAAAGGATGATGTCGCTCCCCCTGCCTCCAACGCTACCCGCTGGCATCCTGACGTGCATTTCCCCGCTCCCTGCAGAGGCTGAGCATCTCTTCCGGTGTCGGCGGGTCACGTACTTCCTGTGGCGTGAAACTCCTGCCTCTGTCCCGCCCCTTCCTCCGTTGGGGTATTTTGTAGCTTTCTTCTCGCTTTGTAGAAGTTCTTTCCATGTGCTCGATACAAACCCTGTGTCAGCTGTGAGTCGCTAGAATTTTCTTCGAGTTTTCACTCTTTAAAAGTCGTTCGATGTGTTAATTTTTAAAAGCTCTTAAGTTTCCCTTACTTTTAACCGACTCAAACCCGTCAATATGTTTTGTGCTCACTTTTATTGTCTTGCTGAGACCTTTTTTGCTAGCCCAAGATCCACTTATATTTTCCTCAGAGATATTTTTGACCTTTAACTCTTCCATGCAACGTAGTTGGTTACAACAGGGCGTGAGGTAGGGATCTGGTGTCATGCTTTTCGTATGGATAACTACACGATTTCTTTCCAGCTCTCTTTATTAAACAGCCCCTCCTTTCACTCATGATCTGAAGTGCCACTGTTACCACAAACCACAGCCCCCTAAGTCCGTGGACCTGGGAATACTGGGAGTTGGTCGATGCGTCAATCCTTGTGAAACTACCACGGTCTTTATTACTGTGGCTTCAAAATGAGCCCTGAGCCCTGACTGGTGTGGCTCAGTGGGTCGGGCACCATCCTGCAAAGTGAAAGTCACCAGCTCATCCCCGGTCAGAGCACGTGCTGGGGTTGCGGGGTTTGGTCCCCTGTTGGGGCTCGTGTGAGAAACAGCCAATCAGAAGAGCGTTTCTGTCTCTCCTCTTCCCGCTCTCTAAAAATAAGATAAATATATATATTTAAATGCACCCTGACAGGCAGCAGGGAGGTGCCCGCTCTGTGCTCTTCTCTTCGGCAGGGTCCTCGCTCTTCTGTAAAGTCATCTCGCCAGGTTCTCGGAAGAGCCGTTTGCCCGCTAACCAGGACTCTACTGGCTACTGTTGATGCAGATCACTAAGGGGAAAGGGTGTCTTCATGACGTGGCGTCTTCCTACTCGTTGTTAGAGCTCCTTTACTCTCACTTGGTAAAGGCTTATCATGTGCCTGTGTAAGTATTAAACACTCTTAAAAATTTATTTCCATGTATTTGACATTCTCTGAGGTGACTATGTACACTATCTTCTCATTCATTATGTTTTCCAGTTTTTTTGCTGCTGAGAGTTAGCAATCGCCGATTTTTGTGTATTAATCTCAGGTCAGTCAACGCTCCAGCTCCCGAACGACTTTCTACAGCTTCTTTGGGCCTTTCTCCGGAAACGAGCAGTTCATCCGAAAGTGACCATTTCTCTTCCTTTCCAATCCTCACGGCCCCGGATTCTGCTTCTCCCTTTATCGCACTGTCTAGGGCAGTAGATGGCGGGGGCTCTGACTCTGGCTTCGCGTTTGAATGGCAACCTGGCTGCGTGCAAAATTCTGCGCTCCAGGCTGGTCTCCTTGTGCTTAGAAACACCGCCCTGTTCCCCCGGCGGTTGGGGTTGCCGGCGACAGTCCTGGCACTCACCGGACTCTTGTTCTCTGGATGTGATCTTCTCGTCCTCTCTGTTTTCTTTTTCCAGTTTCATTGTCAGTGGGTAGGTTTAATTTCCCCCCTTATCTCTCCTCTTTGACACTCTAAGACCCTTTAATCTGGGGCCATTCATCCTGTTCTCTTTTTAATGGCAGAGGCTTTATTTTCACGTTTTCTTCAAATACACCCTCTCCTACACTTTAATTTCTCTCTCTCTCTCTCAGACCGCTCTTATTCAGGCGTTAGCACTGTACCTTCTCGTAGCTTTTCTATCCTGTTTTCTTGCGCGTTCCTTCTTTTCTCTGGGCGGATTTACCGAGCGGACCCTCCAGTCCATGCAGTCTTCCTCCGCTGGGTGTGTGCACTCCTATTTCAGCGAAGGCGTTTTGATACCAAATAGTTCCCGTCATGTCTTTCGTGTATTTGCTTGATTTTCTTGTCCTTGTTCCACCTTGCTAATATGTCCCTCCTCTCGTTTCGTATGTTTATTAAGCTGGTTTTTAAAACTGGCCTCGGCTTCTGCCGGAGTCTGGAAGAATCTATAACCCAGTTTGTTGCTTTCTGTGTGTGTTTGTTTCCCCGCCGGGGCTTCTCAGATGTCTCGTTCTTTTGCCTGTGAACGCGTCTCCTTCCGTGGAAGCTGCCGCTTTCTCTCCCTGCAGTGCGTCTCGGGGAGGGCGGGCGGGGGAGCTGGGAGGACAGGCTCCAGGGCTCCGGGAGATCACACGCCACCCACCCTCCCCAGGTCGGGCTCCCCCTCTCCCAGAGGGAAGCAGGAGCCGCGGGCCCCCCGGCTGCGTCGCTGCGGACAGGCGGTCGGACCTGGTGTGTCCGGTGCCCCAGAGCACAGGGCTCTGCTGCTCCGGTGTTCGCCCACTAGCACCCAAGCTCCACATGGCCCTGCTCGTCCCAAGTCCATGGTGGTAGCAGCTGGGACAAGCTGCTACCTCCGCCGGGTCCCTCATACCCTTCTCCTGCAGCTGCGCTTGGCCACCTCCTGCCCCACGGCAGGGCCTCAGCCCCACGCGAAACTGACCCGAGACCCATCTGTCCCTCCATCCCCCACCGCAGAGGTTCCCTCTAACGCTCCCAGGGAGGGCTGTGACGCAGGGAGTCATTCACTGGTCTTGCTAGTCAGGCATCAGGGCCGACCTGACACATCAAAGGTAATGCGTCCAAAGCCTCCCAGGGCCTCGGCTCCCCGAGCCCCTCCTGGCCCTTCATCCAGGCAAACAGCCCCTCCAGGCACCCGGGTGGTTGCGCGCGCCCGTGTGGAAGGGCGGCCTGTCCCCTGCCTCCCCCCCCCGTCCGCCCACCCCCCGGCCCGCTGAGCTCCTGGCTGCCTCGGGGCCAAGGCCGTCGCTGCTCCTGCCCGTCGTGCTGCCCACCCCCATGCCACCCAACTCACGCCCAGCCTCCAGGTCTCTGCCGACACTTCCCTTTCCCAGAGGAGCCCCCCAGCCCGAGCGCACCCGTGACCCACCACGAGCCCCATGCACCTTCGTATTTTCCGCCCCCCTGGTGTTCTATTCACTTGTGTCCGTCTGCCGTCTGTCTGTCCTGTCCCCCTTCACACAGTTGCCTAAAGATGGCCTCAGCATGCTGTCCCCCCTGCTCTGTCCCCAGGGCCCAGAACGGCCCCAAAATTCAGCACGTGCTCAACAACGTCGCGCCGCAGGGCTCGGGAATGGATGAGGGGAGCCGCGGCTGTCCGTCCCCACTGGGGCTTAGGGCCTGGGGCGGTTGAGGCTGCCAGGGTGGCTGGATCCAGACCGCGTTGCCCGTGTGCTGCCTGGTGCCCTCTGCTCCGGGTGGGGCAGCCGTTTCCTGTCCTCGGTGGCTGAGGTCCCTTCCCTGCCCCCACCCCACCCCACCCCAGTCGACATGCAGGAAACTGCACTGGCTGGAGCCTGGCCTCAGGCCTCCCGATAGGCCGGCCAGCGCCGGGCAGGCGCAGGCGGGAGGGAGGGAGACAGGTCTTCCCCGACTCCGCGTTTTGCTGCTGCAGCTGCATCCTCTTCCAGGCAGCCCCTCCCCCGGGGTAGGCAGCTCTGGGGTGTCAGTGGTCCCGGGTTGCCCGGTTTGGTTCTGTGATGCTTCCCTGCCTGGGTAACAGAAACGCCCTCCCTTTGTCTGGCTGGACCCCAACGGATCCGCCCTGTGACAGAGGTGAGTGGCACTCAGCTCAAAAGGCCCCTTGCCGAACAGGTGTTTATTGATAAGGTGACCAGCGCGTCCTGGTTTCCTCAGGTCTACTCTGATTTTAGCGCTGGAAGGCCACATCCCAGAGCCTCCCCAGTCCCGCCGTGCTGGGCTCTGGGGACACACGGGGACAGGCCCAGATGTGAGCCCTGCCCTCACCACGCCTCTTCCCTTCACCCAGTGAGTCGGTGTGCCCACCGCGAGGGTGCTCTGCCGGGAGGCAGCCTCTGACGAAGGCCGGGGCCAGCCTAGGGTCGGGGTGGGCTTCCGAGAGGGGTGGCGTGAGTGGGGAACAGCAGGGGGCTGGGCATGGAGAAAGAAAAAGAAGGTCCCTCCGTGGGCTTGCTCCCCAGGGACACCCTCCCACCCTCCGGCATCACACAGGGTCGCTTCCCTGCCCAAGAAGCCCCCTGGGCCCCGCCCGCTCGTCCGGGGCCCTGGCCGCCCCTGGCCCTTTCCCGTCTCCGTGGTGTTGCCTCTTCCCTCGGGGTGTTTGGAGGTTTCCCCGGAAGACTCTTTCTGAGGAGTTCTCAGCAGACTCAGATGACAGGGACGAGACAGGGACGACAGGGACCGGGGACAGAGGGGCCCGTGTGACGGGGCCGGTGGAAGGTCACAGGTGAGGAGGCAGCGATGCGGACAGCAGGGCCAGCGCAGGGGATGGCCCTGTGGCCTCGGCTTGTGTCCGGGCAGGGAGAGGAGTCCTCCCCGCCGGCCCCCTCGCACAGGGGTTAACGTCCACATCGCGTCACTCCCGCTGGTATGATGGTTTTCACTTCTGTGAGACTGAACGTCACTTGACATGCGCTCCGCGTGTTTGCACGTATACCCTGACCCTTGGAAAGTGAAGTGAAAGGACGTCGTAAGCTCGTTCAACACAGCTGACCTCAGTTCGCTGTCGCCTGATGGCTCCTTCCCTCCCCCCGGGGTTATTAATGGATGTTGTTGCTGACAGCCCACCCTTTAGATGAGGGGGCTTCCCAGCCAACCGCACCCCCCGCCGTATGTCCCCAACTGGGGTCATTCTGCTTGGTGGTATCACTTTTCACAGACTCCTGCGTGTTTAAAACAGGACCCTGTGAGGGATGTAGCCTATGGATCAGGCGGAAGTGCGTAGAACAGTGGCTCAGGGAACGTCGGCAGGACAGCGGTGCTGGCGAGGGGGGAAGGGCCCAGCTGGCCCCGGCCACCCCAGTGATAATGCGGCACCCGCGGGGAGGGGGGCCGGCAGAAGCCTGGCTGCAGGAGCGCGTGCCCCTCTTCCAAATGCACTGAGCGCTCAGGCCACGTGTTGTCTGCAGAGCAGCTTGAGCGCTGCTTTCAGGCACTTACTTCCTCTCTGCTTGGGGCGCCCACCCCCTTTTCCTCTGCCTGAACCCAAGCCACGGGGCCCTGCGGGCCACAGAGGAGGCTAGACCCTCCCCGCCGCTCTCCGGAGACTGCTGGCTGAGCAGCGAGCTTCCTGGACCACTGATTTCAACGCGCGATGGAAACGAAAAAGCTGAATATGCCCGAGTGCACTATTTATTTTTAAATCATGGTTCTGGTGAGTGCAGGAAAATTCCAACGCTGCTCTGCGTTCGACAGGGGCAGGACGCGGTTATGTAACACGTGAACTGGGCGGCTTCCCATCGCCCGACTCTTGGCTTGCTCCCAACTCCAAGTATTACCAAGTCTTTGTAAACTCCTCCTCCCCCGCCCCAAACTGGAGTGTGAACCGGGGGATACAGCCCTGGGGTGTTCACCCCGGCGGAGCTCCAAACTCGAGCATTCTGCGTTCTTGACTTTCCGTAAGAACTGAAGGGAAGCGCCTGTCTGGTCTGCGGTCCAAATGTCCCCGCTGTCCAATAGGGAGGTCTGCTCTCCGGGGATGGGAAGTGCCAGGGACCCACGACCAGGTGGGCAGGAGATGACGGCCACTGGGTGCCACCCGGGCCCCCTTTCCAGCAGGACATGAGCTCATTCACTATGAAACAAGGACGTTTTCATGACTTTTATGCCACCATGAAAAAGCATAGTAGAGTGGTAGGTTTGAACAGTGATTTAAAATATATCAATTGATTTCCCGAAATGTGATCAAAGGGATGAAGGCTAGGCTGAGAATCAGAGTGAGACGTCAGTTCTCACAGGTGTTAAAAGAGCAGCGAGTGCGTGTCGGCCGGGCCCCCCGGCCTGGCCCCCACTCTCGTTCCCGGTCGTCCCTCCCTCCTTAGCCTGCCCCGGCCTGGCTGAGGGACCCTCAGCCACTCGCCTCTGGTTTGAGAAGCTATTTTCTAAAGTGTTCACCTGAGTGCCCAAAGGGAGGCGTGGCCGTGACACCTGGGGAGCAGGTGCCTCTCCCCACCCACGACGTACCTGCTCTGGACCGGCCCACCTCAGCTCCAGGCACTTCTACACCCATCAGCCACAAACAAACACAGCCTCGCTGGGTGTTATACCTGATGTTCTAGAAAAGACATGCACATTCCCTAAGCGCAAACGCAGCAGGCTAGAAATACATGGGACATGGCAGGTGCGTGCATGTCTGTACATGTGTGTGTGTGTGTGCATGGGCACACAACCTCTAAATCAAAAGGCGGCCGCTTGTTTGCAACCTGACCAAAACAAAACAAAACACTCACTAGGTGCAAAAGGAAAACTTGGCTCAGATATTTTTAAAACTACAAAGACACTTAACATCATATGTTGCATTTGAAAGAATTAAGAGGGGGGAGAAAATAATTTTTTTTTAACTTGTTTTCCAAGTTAATAAAAATATTTAGCAACTTCTGGTCAAGATGGCGGCACATATGGGTCAATGCGACTCACCTCCTCACACAACCACATCAAAATTACAACTAAAATATAGGACAACCATCACTCAGAACCGTCAGAAATCGAGTTAAATGGAAGTCTGACAACTACGGAATTAAGGAAACCACATCCATCCAGACGGGTAGGCAGGGTGGGGACACTGAATGGGCTGATCCCACATGCATGTGTCGTGGAGAAAAATTCAGGAGGGATACCTTGGGAGTGAGGAGTCCCAGGCCCCCAGCCCAGGGTGCCAGTGCCGGGAAGATAAGTCCCCACAACTTCTGGTTGCAAAACCCAGTGGGGACTGAGTTAGTGGGAGAAACCTCTGGAGTCCCAAGCAGTTCCTCTTAAAGAACCCACACGCACACTCACCTGCTCAGACTCACTCCCTCTGAGCTCCGGCACTGGGGTAGCAGCTTGAAAGGCATCAGTGGCACATGGGGAGGAACTGAAGTTCTGGCATCAAGGTGGGAGCTGGAGGATAGCTTTCTCCCAGACAGAAAGGTGGGCAGAGGCCATTGTCCCTTTTCTGAGCCCTCCCTGCACAAAGCCACAGTGCCAGCAGGCAGGTATCGTATCTGAGACCCCACCAACCTGGTTCACATTGTTTGCCCACCATGAAGATCACCTGACACTCCGTTCTATCCAACTTACAGGCCCACCCAGACGGTCAACACAGACTTTTCCATATGAATGGCTACTCTTGGCTCCTGCTTCACAACTTTCTAAATCCTCTCAAATAAGCAACTGCTGGCCTCAGTGAGCCCCAGGTCCAGCACTGGCAGTAGCCAGTCCAGATTCACAGCTTGGCTTCACCTGGGAATCTCCAAGCCCAGCACGAGTAGCAGCCATCTCAGATGGCTCTATAGCTCAGGCAGGGTTGCCCCGGGGCAGAACACAGGTGGCGGCTGACCTTGGCCTGCACCACCCGGGAAAACCCAGGGCCAGCGCACCCAGTGGACAGCTACGGGCCACGTCGGAGCACCACCACTTTGCATCCGCACTGCGGATCCTCCACGGAGGGCGTAAGTTAGTGAACGGTGGTCACAGCTAGCCCTTGCAGCTGACTGGCCCGGGTAAATCCCTCCCACTGACCTGCCAACAGCAATCAAGGCTCAACTACAACATGAGGGTGTACTCAGCCCACATGAAGGGGGCACCTCGAGTACCCAGCTTGGGTGACAGGGGAGGCTGTGCCACTGGACCCTACAGGACACCTACTCCATTAGCAGATCTACCTAATACACAGAAACAGAGACAGGGAGGCTACCAAAATGAGGAGACAAAGAAACAGGGCCCAAATGAAAGAACAGATCAAAACTCCAGAAAAAGAACTAAACAAAAGGGAGGTAAACAATCTATTAGATGCAGAGTTCAAAACACTGGATATAAGGATGCTCAAGGAACTTAGTGAGGGACCCCAGTAGCATAAAAAAAGATCCAGTCGGAAACGAAGGATACACTAATTGAAATAAAGAACAATTTATGGGGAAGCAATGATAGAGTGGATGAAGCTGAGAATCACATCAATGATTTGGAACATAAGGAAACAAATGAACAAAACAAAACAAAAAACAAGCAATCGGAACAAGGAGAAAAACGAATAAAAAAAAGGAGAACAGTGTAAACAACCTCTGAGACAACTTCAGGAGGTCCAACATTTGCAAAACAGGGGAGCTGGAAGGAGAAGAGAAAGAGCAAGAAACTGGAAATCTCTTTGAAAAACTGATGAAAGAAAACTTCCTTCACTTGGTGAAGGAAATAGACATGCAAGTCCAGGAAGCACAGAGTGTCCCAAACAAGATGGATGCAAAGAGGCGCACTCCAAGACACATCATAATTAAAATACCAAAGGTTAAAGATGAAGAGAACCTTAAAAGCAGCAAGAGAAAAGCGGTTAGTTACCTACAGGGGAATTCCCGTAAGACTGTCAGCTGATTTCTCAAAAGGAACTTTGCAGGCTAGAAGGGATTGGCGAGAAATATCCAAAGTCATGAAAAGCAGGGACCTACAGCCAAGATTGCTCTACCCAGCAAAGCCATAATTTAGAATCGAAGGGCAGATAAAGAGGTTCTTAGACAAGAAGAAGCTAAAGAGTTCATCATCACCAAACCATTATTATGTGAAATGTTACAGAGACTTATTTAAGAAAAAGATCAAAACTATGAACAATAAAATGGCAAAAAATACAAATCTATCAACAATTGAATCTGAAAAACAAACTAAGCAAAAAAGAAGAATAGAGACAGCCCTGGCTGCTGTGGCTCAGTGGATTGAGTGTCAGCCTGCGAACCAAACAGTCACTGGTTCAATTCCCAGTCAGGGCATATGCCTGGGTTGCAGGCCAGGTCCCCCAGTAGGGAGCGTGTGAGAAGCAACCACACACTGATGTTTCTCTCCCTCTCTTTCTCCCTCCCTTCTCCTCTCTCTTAAAAATAAATAAATAAAATCTTTTTTAAAAAAAAAAAAAAAAAGAAGAGAGTCAGAACCATGGACACAGAGAGTGTTTTGATGGCTGCCAAATGGGAGGGGGTGTGGGGAACGGGTGAAGAAATGAGGAGATTACGAAGTGCCAATTGGTCGTTACAGAATAGTCATGGGATGTTGAGTACAGTATAGGAAATGGAGTAGCTGAGGAACTTACACGCATGACCTGTGGACATGAACAGTGGTGGGGGATCGCCTGAGGGAGTGGGGGGCGCCGGGTGGAGGGGGGCAAAGGGGGAAACATTGGGACAACTGTAACAGCATAGTCAATAAAATAGAATTAAAAAAGTAAAACGGGTACCAAAAAAGTGTTTAGCGATTCATTTCATTTAAAAAATTGCTACATTGAGGATTTTTTCCTTCTGTATTTTAGCAACTCCCGCTTGCCAGATTCCAAACGAGCCCTATTTTTCCGCCTGGGTTTTAAGGACAGACCAGCAGGGGAAGTTCTGAGCTGGAAACGTCTTTCCTCCCACTGGATGGGGGTCTCTGTTTAATGACCGACCCCCACACTCGTGCACCCTGTCCTTGGCTTCCAGTTCAGCACCCTATGTCTCCCATGAAATTGGCCTTGACCCCTCAAGCCTCCATGGCTGCTTTCTGGAATTCCAACGACACATGGTTTCCGCCGCACGGTTCGGCCACCCAGTCATGAGTCGGCACCACCTCCTCGCCAAGGCCCAGGAGCAACCTGGAGACCAGAAAAGGGGTCTCTCTCCTGCCCTCCTCCCCCACCACTGCCTGGAGCCCCGCAGACCTTGCCCAGGGCACTGGAAACCCCCGGAAATGGGTCGGCACCAGGCCGAGGTACCACCAACCCATCACTCACCCTCGGAGCAACTTCGGTTTCTGAGTGAGAAAATCACGGTTTGGCTGCGTTAGGGGGACTTCCACGTACCCGGAATTCACCTCCTACCACAAGGCTTGGGGCAAGGGGGACAGGGTGACTGGGCTGACTGCCAGGACCTCCCCTCGGGGCTGCCAGGTGTGGCAAAGAAAATGCAGATACCCTGTTAGATGTGAATTTCAAATAAACAACAAATACTTTTTAGAGCAAGCATACCCCAAACACTGAAATTTATTTGTTATTTATCTGTCAGTCAAATTCAACTGTGTTTCACCTAGCAGTCTCCATCCCGGTCCCCACCCGCGGAGTTCCAAAGAGGGGTTTTTGCCGCGGTTGCCGAAGGCAAGGCCTTGTCCCTGCAGGTCGGCCCCAGTGTCTGACATCCTGGCTGGCACTTCCTGACAGGCAGGAAACCGCGCTCCCCCACAGACCACAGCGGGCCCTGCAAGACTGGGCTCCAGCAGGCTCTGCCAGCTCAAACCATCTACTGCGTCGGGCTCCTCGGGAGCCGGGGTGTCGTTTTATTTCTTTATTTTTTTCCATGTTGGCAGCCAGCGTGCTGGCGATTGGTGCCCTTCCTTTTCTCGGCCTTTCTGATCTCAACGCACCTTAACTAATCGAACTTTTTAAGCACGCTGAGCCCGACAAGCCCAACGTTTGAGGATGCTGAACATGTCGAAGGGACCCTGAGAACTAGTAGATACCAAAGCCTCCCCGCAACAGCGGCAAGCTTGGGGGCCAAGCGACTGGCCGGCTGGCTGGCAGGGAACCCTGTGACTGCCTGGGCACACCCGAAAAACCGCGACCCCACCACTGATCGGGCACTGCTGGCGCCTCCTCACTGTCCCAGACGGTCCCGAGAGCCGGCCCAGGCTCCCCTCGGTCAGGCTCTGCAAGGGACCACGAGGGGGAAGTCCCCTTGAGATCACCTCCCCAGAGAATGGAATTCCATGTGCCAGCTTCAGAAACCAAGTGAGATGAGCGGGCACTGAGAGACGCCTGGCCGGGACTCAAAACCCCTATTACAACATCAAACGATCACAGAGTCGTGAAGGAGCAGCCGGGAGGTTTCCTCCCACCGTCGGTGCTGATGTATAGGGTTACTGATGTCAGCAGTTCGCGAGAAGTTAAATTCTACCGCAGCCCCCGCAGAACTCTGCCATGGAAACTCGGAGATGTAATCAGAAATTTCAACTGAGAAAAATTGCTCTGGATCAAATTCCTTGATTTATTTTATCTTATTTTAAGAAACAAATTATATGGGGAGAGGGGAGTGGCCATATGAGTTTTAAATTGGTTGTGCTCGAATGCAGGCGTGATGGCGCACCGGCTGGTGTACGGAGGGTACCCGGAGAGGGCGGCCTGTCCGGGCGGCTCTCGCCGTCCGAATGCCAGCTTTTGGACACAGGTATGCATTTTTTTCTGGGCGGGGGAAAGGACATGGGCAAAGGGACAAATGCCCCCCACATCAGAAAATACCCACATTTAGCCCCAAAGTTTAGGGAGAGGGGACCACGGAGTGCCATTCCTCTGACCCACCGCGCATCCGCTCTCAGCAGACACCGCCCTGCAGACAGTCGGTTCCCCCACGCCCCCGCCACCTCGCCTCTCCCCGCATTCCGCTGCCGGTGCCCGCACCCACATGCCCACATGCCCACCCACGACGTCGCCAGTGGGCTCGGTCGATAAACAGCTCCGTTCGGCGCCCACAGGCTGACCTGCCCTCTGCCTTGCGTGTGGTCGAGATTCCCGCCTCCCGCCCAGCACACGTCTCCAGGGTGATCAGAAGGCAGCTCCTCAGGGCGCCCCCTTGCCCAGCGGAGTCAGGAGGACTCTTACGCCGCCGCCAACCCCCTGGGCCACCACCTCCTGCCACCAGAGCCCCCGTGGGCCTCGGTGCCCAGGGCCTTGCCCTGCTTGCGCCCCGCCCCTCGCCCCTCGCCCCGCCCCTCGCCCCCGGCGGCTGGCTCCGCCGCTGCGGGCAGGCGGCCTCACAGGCTCACTCATTCCGAGAAGCAGGGCACGGGGAGGCGCGGCAGCTTCCCGCCATGTCATCTTGATTTAGCCATCTTTACACGGCTCACAAGGCCTACGCAGATTTCTGTTTCTTTATTTGTTCATTAAAACTTCAATAAAAACGTTATAAAAATGTCTTATTTGGGTGGTTAATTGCCACTTCCACGTTAACGCGCCAACAGTGTTGGCTCTCCTGCGAGGTTCCCGAGTCAGTAAATAACGCGGCGACCTCGGACGGGGTTCCCTGCCGACGGCGCACCCACTCATCGGGGCACAAAGGTGGCCGCTGGCACGTCGCATCTGTCAAGGGGTCCTGCTCTGTCACCTGCCCGCTCGCTCGCCAAGCACGGCCTGCGGAGTTCAAGTCCTGCCGCACGGCGGGGCCGGCTAGTGCCAGGTGGGGCAGCCCAGAACCTCCTATGGTTCTCCGATACCCTCTCACCCTTGGGAAACATGTGTCTTGCTCAGGGTTTCTCTGAAGACAGAATTGTCGGCTCATCGCCAGTATAAACAAAGTGCCCCAGGACTTGGCTGAGGTCAGCAGCCCCGAGTCTGACGGTGGGGGGCAGCTCCCCGCAAGCCAAATGGGCCCAAGCTCGGAGGCGCAGGGAGCAGGTGACCTCAGGGGACGGGAGGGGCCGGTGCCGGCAGCCGCTTGCACAGCGCCCGCAGCTGGGCTGCCGGAGGAGGGAGGGGTGGCGCCAGGCTGCAGTGCACACGCCCGTGCCGGCAGCTGCAGCCTCCAGGACGCTGTGGGGGACAGGGAGCCTTTATGTCCTGTGTACAGAGGACCCCAGAGGTCCCTCTTTGGGGCTCAGAATAAGGGACAGCCCTGGACAGTGCAAGTTACCTGGTGGGGGTTGGCTGAGTGCTCATGGGCCATGTCCCCTCCGCCACCTGTGGCGTGAAGACCAGCAGGTCCTGAGAGCTGTTTGGCTGCCCTGGCCAGTGGGAAAGAGGCCTTGAGACCCTGCATGTCTGACTAGCTCAGAGGGGGCACTCTGGACCTGCAAATGCTTCTGACACTGTAAGCCCCCCAGGAGCATGGGGACCCCCACGAGAGCGGACACCTCACAAGGAGGAGGCTACTCTCCACGCCCGCTCCCTGAGAACTGCATGTAACTGAACTTCTCCCAACCAGTGGAAAGCACACAAGCCGCGGGGTGAGCAGCCCAGGGGTGCAAAGTCCGATCAAAGCGCCTCTGGCCGGTCCGTCTGCCCGAGCCCCTCCTCCACCGACCCTGCTCCTCCTTCAGGCCTCAGCTCAAATGTTACATGCGCTAAGACAGGACCTGTCCCCCAGGAAGTGACCAGCAGCTCCACAGACTCTGGGACAACATGCAATCTCTGGGATCATTCGTGTGTCTGTTTGTTTAAATGATCCCGTCCCCAGAGTGTGAGCCCTCTGAGAGCAGGGTGGCACCTTCTCTGCTCGGTCCAGTGCCCGGAGCAGGCCTGGCACAAAATCGGCAGTGGCACCTGCTGGCTGATGGGGTGAATAAATCCAGACGCTCTGGAGCCTGGCAGGGCAGCCGTCAGCCCCAGGGTGAGGACAGGGTGCGCCCTGCACCCAGGCAGCTGGGCCTCGAGGAGGCGCTGGGGTGGGGGCTGCACGGCTGGGGAGGGACAGGGACCGTGCGTATAAAATAGCCAGTCGCAGCCACGGGGAGTGGACTTGCAGCGGGGGAGGTGCGTCTCCCGGCTTTCGGTGAGCCCAGAGGAGGCCCGTCTGCCCCGGATACCTGACCTTCCGTTCTCGACGCACACACGGAGTATTTTGGGAAAATCACCTTGGCTCCTTATTCTTTTGAACCCCGTTTTGAAAATCACTTTGGCTTTTTTCAGTTTCTTCCCAGCAGAACCGAAAGGGACCACTGTGTCCCTCCGGAGCCTGAGCGCCAATAATCCAGGAGCGTGCATGTGGGGGTCACGCGCGAGCCAGGGTGCGCGGGCGCGCGCGCGCGCGCACGGTCCGCCTTTCTCGTGCCTGCAGGCTGCTGGTGTCTTTCCGGTTTGGGAGCGACCAGCTTTAAGGACGCTCCACGTGACAACACACGAGTTAAAGAAGGGCGCTTTAAAAGCGCTGTTTTCCGGGAGAGACTTCCAGCCGGTTTCCGTATGGACTGAGCCCGCCCGGGTGCCTTCGACTGAGACTGGGCTCAAAGAAGCTATTTCCATGCAACATCCTACAATCCTGACACCTCCTTGCTGGAGAGCCTCCTGCCCCCCAGCCCCACCTCCCCCTGAGCTGTCAGACCAGCCCCGCGCCTTGAGAGGCACCCTGGGCGCCCTGGGTGACGTCATATCCCAGGGCGCCTGGGACCCAGCCCTCCAGACTCTGGCCATTTGGTCGAGACGAGGGTCCCCCTGCCCCTAGAGATGACAGACGCGGTGGGGGAAAATCTCTCCCAGGCAGCTGCTATCTTCCCAGTGTTGATTATGGGTGGCCCCACCCTGCAGGGGCAGGGGCAGGACGGGGTGCGGGGGGGAGATTCTGTCCCCACCACTCAGAAACCGTGGGCCCAGGTGTGGGGGGCGGGAGGCGGGCAGGAAACACCCACAAGCACATGCTGCCAACCTCTCTCACACGCACGCTCCTGTCTTTGCCCGCTGGGGACAGGCAGGTACGTGGAAAGTCTCTCCCAGGCTCGTCAAGTGGGTAAAGTGACCCCCCCGTCAGGGAGGCAGGGGCTCCAGCCTGGAAACCACAGACCCCAAGATCACACTCCCGCTCCTGAAAGGGTCACAGAATCCCTGCTGCCGCTCCCAGGGCAAGACACCCGGTCCCCAACCAACGCCCCGCCGGGTCCCTGCAGGGGTTCCAGCCCACACGGTAGCCGGACGCCTGGGTTCTGGCCCTGCCCCTGCCCTGTACTAGCTGTGTGACCTCGGCAAGTGGCTTGACCTCTCTGGGCCCATGTCTCCTGAACTGCACAACAGGGCGGTGCCGTGTTCCCCTCGCAGAGAGGGCACGGGTCCGGTGGGTTACTCCCAGTGGGAGCAGTAGAACTCCTGCAGCAGAGAGAGGGTGATCGGGACGCGGTCACAATGAGAACCGCTCCAATTATCCCGGGACGTGGGGCCCCGAGTGCCCCCAGCCCAGCCATCCCCCACCCCCGAGGCAGGTGACCCTGTGCTCAGCCTCCACACACCTTCCTTCTTTCCTCTGGCAGCCCGGCCAGCAGCCCGCGGGTCCTGGGGGTGGACCTGGGCCCCCGCCCTGTCCCCATGTTTTATTTTTGGGAGGAGAGAAAGATCCAGTGTCCATTCCTGAAGCTGCCTTCCCGGGCCCTGCAGCGAGCCAGCCAGTGAGACGAGGGTTTGGATGAACACGGTGGTGGGGGGAGGTGGCAGCAGCGGGGCAGCAGGGGCTGGCCAGGACCTGTGCCGGGGCCAGCGGGGCCTCCTCTTGGCTCCAGCTAGGGAGACCGGAGCAGCCAACAGGGACAAATGCCGGGCTTTAGGGGGCAGAAACCCCTGCCCCCAACGCGTACTCGAAGCCAAGTGTTTAGCTGAATTCCTTTCAAACTATTGTCAGAGAAGTAATATTCCACTGCGAACAAATTGGCTCAATTAAGTTACCAGTGGCCTCGGTGGCCCGCCTGGCTGAGCGTTCACTGGGCTCGATGTGGCCAGGGGCCAGGGAGCTGCCGGGGGCGGCGGTGCGGGGGACACGGGAAGGACAGCCTGCTGCGGGCCGGGGGTGCGGCTCAGAGCAGGGCCCTGGGCGTCCACCCTCGGTTGTCCCTCCACTGCGGGGACAGCCTAAGCACAGAGAAAACAGGTTACCTGCACATCGGCACGTGGCCCACGGGTCCATTCCACATCCCCGTCGGGGGGCTTTCTTGGGACCACAGTGGCCTTGCCTTGCCACACTGTCCTCACCCCCACATCCTCATCCCCCTTGCCCAGCCCCCTCCCCAAACCTGGAGCCCCTCAGGCACCTGACCCCCACCAGCGTCCCACGGAGGCGAAAGTCACCCGCTCAGCGTCCAGCCAGGTTGTTCAAGTTTGGGGGTATTTTGTGTTGCTTTTCTCATAATTTTAAAAAGACCGTGTGGAGTGGCGGTGGCAGTGGGGGGAGGGGGTCCCTGACCGAGCACAAAGTATCTCCCTTCTTGTAAAACTCATTTCCTAATTAGGCTACTGCGGTACCTGGCTGGGGTTGTCCGTGTGCGTCCGCGGACACACAGACACAGGTGTGCCCCCCGCCAGGCAAGGCCTCTGTCTAGGTGTTAAGTTGCAATGAAATACCCTGTCGCTGACCATGTGGCCCTTCAGGAAGAAGGCCAGAAAACCCCAAACTGGGAAGTCAGTCCCTTTCCTCAGACGGGTCTGGAGGAGAGTCTGCTCACCCTCAGGCTGGTGGCCTCTGCTCCCTGCCCCCGTCCAGGCCTCCGCCACCACAGAAAGAGTGCAGGGCCAACCGCCCTCGGCCTGACCCCTGGGGCACTGAGCTCTCAGGGTGGGACAGCTCCTCACCTGCTTCGACCCCAGGCTAACCTCTGCCCACCGACAACTTCGTGACGACCGTCCCCCACACGCTGGGATAGCAGGTTGCAGCCAGGACCACAGTCTCCACACCCGGCCTCAGGGACGGATGCTGCCGCGGACGAGCTGCCCGCCTCCCAGAGTGACAAGGTCTCGATCAGAGAGGTGTGTGTTCCGATCCCACCCCTTCCCGTTTATTTTGTTTCATCTTATGAGTCTCAGAAAAATGTCTCAGTCTTTACACCTTCCCTCGAGTCTCCAGACTCCACGGGAAGACGCCCGTGCGGTGTTTCCTAAGCAGACAGGCACCACTATGAGGGAAGGCGGGGGACGTGGGCGTGTGAGCGGGGACCTCCGTGTGGGGTGGGGGACAGGAGATGGACGCCGGCTCCCTCACTGGTCCTGTTCGCTCCCCTCCAAGGCAGACGTCCAGGTCTCGCTCCAGGACACTTCTTGACTTCAGCTCCCAACAGCCATCCGGCCCACGTGTGACCGAAGTCCCCCTTATTTACCCTCCTACAGCTCACAGAACAGGTCTTCAGGGCCACGGGGGTCAGGCCATGATGCGTTTCGGACGGCCTCCAGAAGTGGCCTCCCTCCCGTCCCCCGAGTCCCCCTGCCCTGTCACTCAGTTCCTCTGTTCAAATTCTTGCCGTTGCCTCTGTTCGAGTCCTGCGCCAGCCCACCCTTGTGGCCCCTTCCTCTCCTCCCCCGACCCTGCCGTGGGCGCCGGTCATGGCCCCCATCCACGCCGAGTGGCCCGGCAGCGGCCAGCGCCCCGCACCCCAGCCATCGAGCACGCAGGGCAGAGCGTGCAGCAGAAGGATTTAATTGCATGTCAAAATTAAATCTCATTTGATGAAGAACAATTCAGCTACTGCTCTGACTAATCAAATTAACAAAGTCTTTTTTGATTTTCAGTTGTCTCCTTCCCGGGCGCACTTTATCCCTCAGAGCCTCCGTGGTGGCGCCGACGGGCCGCGCGCTCCCAGCGCGGGCTCTCACCTGGGTGCGCTGACCTGGCCCACGCGGCTTGCCCCCTCTGGGGGAGGGCGCAGGGCCCGCAGCTGCCAGGGGCCCACAGCTGGCGGCTCTGAGCAGCGAGGGGCAGGCGGGCGGGCGGGGGAGATGGTGCCCACCGTGAGAGGTGCCCTTTTGAGGTTGGAGAGAACCAGGTGAGGCTGGCACCCAGGAGGTGGAGACAGGCATTTCAGCCATGGGACACCAGCCACGGACCTCAGTTCTGCAGCAGACCCAGGCCCCCGGCTTTGCCCATGCGCCCTCCATGCCCCCTGGCACTCACCCCGCACCCCGATGAGCATGCGTCTCCCAGCATCGTTCGCCAGGACCCACCAGGACCAATAGCCACGTTCACTCCCTCCTCTGGCCCCGCGCTGCCCCACAGAAACACGCCGGGACCGACACTGGTGGCCGGACAGGGCAGTGGTACACTCTGGACCGCGACCCCCGGAGGGTGGGTCAGGGAGGGCGTCTTGGTTCCTGCATTCTCGTCGGCCACCACAGGCTTGGTGTCCGGTGGCGCCTAATAAATGCTTGTTGCACGAATAAATGCACCGACCGTCCAGATGTGGCTGGTTACTGCAGGAGGAGCGGGGGTGGGGCAGGACTCTCCCTCCAAGGAATTAGCCGCCCCCGCTCCCATTTTCCAAACTCGGGGGCCCTGGCAGCCTCCCAGGCAGGCCCCACGGCTTCCTTTTCTGTCCCCAGCCCTGGGCTCTGCAGCGCCGGGAGAGTCACTGGAAGTACAGATGGCACAGGTGCCACCTGGACGCGCGGCCAGCGGGCTGCCACTCACAGGCACTCTGTTGTCCCCCTCACAGGTGTGGTGTCAGATGACACCCCCCCACCATTTCCCTCAGCGTCCCAGGAAGGACCCAGAAAGACCACATGCATGGGACCCAAGGGAACACAAGGCTGCTGGTGGCAATGTGGCCCCGGGCCACTCTGGACACACCTGGTCACCAGATTCGCTTCCTCTGAGGCTGCTGTGAGCCAGTGACAGGGCCGCCGGTCACATCGAGGGCGGACTCTGCAACAGGGGCGGACACGGGAGACCCACGGAGGGCAGTGCCCAGGCCTTCCCGTCATTCAGGGCACAGGGGGCTCTCGACCATGCGGGGCTGCGGGCTCGGCTCTCCCTATCTGTCCCACCAATCACGTTCCAGAACAGCCTCGACCTGGCCAGCAGAACGGGGGGAAGGGGTGCTTTTCTGGGGGCACACGACTCGCTGGCTGGGGAGCCGAACCCTCTGCAGCCTGAGCATCCCTTTCCCTCAGCAAAGACCCTTCCACATAGGCCCAGACCACCTGCACACGCGCACTTAGCCACCGCAGAAGCGGGGTCCTTGCAGACAGCTCTCGGGAGCCTCCTGCCACAGCAGCCCCCGCAGGCCCAACGCCAGGCTCCGTGCACCCCGGCGCCAGGGGAACGCGGGCGCTGCCGCCCAGGGGCCCTCGGCCACTTGTGAGTGGACACCAGGTTGGAGGGGGCAGGGAGCCCGGGCAGGGCAGTGTGTTGTCAGAGTCCCTCTGAGCTCGGACCGAGGTTCCCAGGTGCATGGGCCAAGGACGGCCCGTCCGAGCGGCCGGTGGGAGTGAAGCTTTAACTGTCGGGGCCATGCGGAGCCACGTGGGCACATCTCTAAGTCAGCCCATTTCTCTCACTCACACATGCTGCCCCAGGGCCCTCGCTGGCCCCCGGGGTCTGGTTACAGACACGGAAGGGGAGGGGGCTGCGTGCGTGGAGCGCGGCAGCACCAAGTCACAGAGCCCCCAGGGCCTCCCGCTGCCCCCTTGCCCGTCCCCTCTCTGGAGTCCGGCGCTGTCAGCCTCCTCCCCATACAGCAGTGGCTTGGAAGGCCTAACATCCCTGGCCACATGGCCACCACCCTCCCCACGTGGCCCGGAAGGATGGAGGGCACCCTCCCCCCTCCCCTCGGCCGACAGTCAGCTGGGCACCGGTAAAAGAAAACAGTTAAATGTATTCGGCCTTCAGCATACAGGCTTGTTTGATCAAAGATTCCGCCACTCCTTCTCCCACTTCCGGCACAACACGGTGGGCTTTCCTGACAGAGCAGTAACTGTCGCTGAGGAACCCCCACGGCCGAAGAACACGCCTCCCGGGGCCCCGCCCGAGGGCCAGTGGCTGCCCAGTCTGCAGAAAGCGCTCCTTGGGGCTGCCTGGGCCCCAGCTGCCCGTGGCTGAGCATCAGATGGGGCCCGGAGCGCCACCTGCCCCAGCCCTGGAGGCAGAGAAGCTGCCAGAGGAGCCTCGCTCACCAGCCCTCTCGGTGTTCCCAGCCTCTCATTTCACGGGTGTAGCTCTCTCGTCCCAGGATCCCCACGTGAGGCCTGTAGGGTCGGGGGTTGGGGGGGTCAGGGCTGCATGTCTGGAGGCAGGACATTCTGACCAGACCCCCCTTCCTCTGCCTGGATCCCTTTTCTCTGGCGTGCCCGGAGTCAGTCATTGCCCAAAGTGTCACTGCCGTCACACGACCACTCCCCAGCTCCCACCACCAGAGGAAGCTGCTTGTTGCTGCGACCGGAGGAAACCCAAGTTCCTCGGCCCCCAGCCCCTGGCACTGACACCTGACCACAAGCAACACTTGGGGACACAGCTGGGGCTTTGGTCCCCTCTCCCTTGGGGAGGGCTAGGGCAGGCCACCTAACTCCTTCAAGTCTCTGTTTCCTCATCGTGGTAGCGGGCACGTTAATATGCCCTTTCACGGTTACTCGTATCGTGTCTGCTTAACGAGACCATCGCCGCCTTTTTCAGCGGGGCCCAGTGCCAGCCACACAGGCCGGGAGAGTTTGGGAACGAGGCTGAACCTCAAACCCTGCGTGTGTGTGCGGGTGCTGGAGTGGGGGCGTGTAGGGCCACGGGGGCCACGGGGTTCCGCGTGACCACCAGTGCATGCGTTTGGGGCGGCAAACCTCCTTTCAGGACCTCAGTTTCTTTATCTGTAAAAGAAGGGGGCGGATGGAAGCCTCCTGCCCCCCTCTCCTCCCTGGATCCCAAACCTACTTGGCAGGTGGCAGGTGGTTTGCGAGAGGACACGTGCTGCCACCTGGTGGAAGAAACATGCGTGGCCGTGCTCCCCACTGAGGGCCCATTGATCCCAGGCTTCCCGCTGCCATGGCAACGAGGCTGACCATCCGCAACTGTGTTGGCCTCAGTAGGTTTATTTGTCCACTGGCCTTCTCCTCTTCCTCCTCCTTCTACATCTCAAGGCTGGTGCACGCAATGGAGAACACATGTGGCGGGGAAATGGAGGTAACTGAGGCAGCCTGCCCACCCCCATCGCCCTTCTCCTCCGTCACGGACCCTCGAATTCGAACTCAGGCAGCGGACACGGTGGCTCTGTGCAGAGACTTCGTAGCCTCGTGGCCAGAAACCCCGCCCCTGCAGGCCCCACACAGGCTGGCCCTCCCTCACATCAAGGGGTTCAGATTGGGCAATGACATTGGGGGTGGGGGACTGGGTTACTCCGGGTGGGAGCTTCCGGAACCCGTGCGCGCAACACCTCACTCTCTTTGCCGTGATCCCAAGTCCTGGAGTTTGGTGACACCGACACAGACCTACTCTGGCAACGCATGATGAAACGTGAGCCGGAAACACGCCTGGATTTGTTACAGAGCTTTGGTTTGGATTCTGCGAGCGCGACCCAGCTCATGTGATGGGCTTATGTGACCGGCACGTCATTATGCCTCTGAGCTCCTGAGAAGAAAGGGTCCCTCTCACATGCCCAAACAGGCGCTCACTAAACAATACGTGGGAATCAATGAACACACGTCTCCCTCTCCAAAACTTAGAATACCAAGCAATAGTACTAGTAAAATGAGCAATTCGAAAATGCCATAAAGTATGATGGGACCAAGAGATGAAACAAAACCGTCCCACATTTTTTTTTCTCTACAAAAGCCTATAAACCTCTCCAAAGACTGATTTCAGCTTTCGCGGTTCCGTCCCAGTATCACCTCTGAGACCACCTGCTAACAGCAAGGAGGAGAAGGTCTGGCTGGACGTGCCTCTTCCACCAGCGACACCCCCACCCAGCCACCTGACTGTCTTCTTTGGCGACAAAATGGCCCGTGCTCACCACCTGTCAGGAGGGAGAGGTGAGCGAATCGGCCAGGTGAGCATCCCCGCATCCGCGGCAGGATCGCTGTCCCTTCGCTGCGGTTTGTAGCGCCCCCTGGTGGTGCCGGCCGGTACTGCAGAGCCAGCTCCGGGGAGCCTGGGCTTGGGCAAGGGCGGGAGCGCCTCCCGGCCTGCGCACTGTCACAGAGGTCCTCCCGCGTCCTCCCCCTGTGGAACCTGGGGCTCCAGGCGTCTGAGCGGAAAGGACAAAGGCGCGGGAGGCAAAATCACGAGTGTCCCGAGGACGGCACCTCACCTGGGGATGGCAAGCTGGTCTCTGCCAGAGATGAGTCACAGGGACGCCCCTACATGCAGAGGAGACCCTAAGCACCTGGAACTCAGGGGACACCGAGTTCCAGGCCCTCCAAGTGCAGGTGGGGTTCCCCTGGCCACCTGGACACAGAGCCCGATGTGAGCGATGTCTGCCCCCCACCCCCTGCCTACCACCTCCATGCGGGGCCGTCCTCAGGCGTCCACTCCACAGACACAGACCCAGAGACAAACAAATGAAGGAGACGAACTGGACACAGGTGCTCAGGGTGAGCAGACGGCGCTGCTCCACAGAGCCGTGTCCGAAGGCCTCGGAACACGCTGGGGCCTCCTTCCTCCAAGCCGCTTGGCGCACGGCACTGCCCAAAGGCAGCGCTATCTCTCAGCCGCCAGCCAGCCAGGCGCTCCTGGCGGACACAGTGCTGCTCAAGGGACAACGCGGCATCTAAGACAAGAGTCAGCCTCGCCTCTGAGTGTCCGTGTGTCCATGTGGCTTTCTTGGGGACACAGGCTCTGGCTCCTCCCCTCCGGACAACCAGCCCAACTGGGAAAAAGAATCTTCGCTATTTCTTGAAATGTCTTCCTTCTCTCCAGCACCAGCTCCTGGGACACAGAAATCAAGTCACCCGTGCTCAGAAGAAGTCCCGAGACCTGCGAGTCCACGGAGCCCTCGTCGTGACCCACAGACATCTGGCGGAGCCCCGTGAGTGACCAGGGACACCTGCCATGGTTGATATGACCCATGGGACAAGGGCTGCAGCAGGATTTTCTGGGAATAGGGTGTGGGGTCAAGGAAAGTCTAACAGAGAAGAGATGAACCAAGGGCCCCAGACCCTGTGGTACAGAGGCAGGTGGTGGCGGGGAGTGGGGGGGCACCAGGAGGAGTAAAGGACCCGGAATGCCAGAAGTCCTGGACAGACAGACGGCTGTACAGTTGCTGGGGGGACTGGGCGGATATCATGGGACGTGGGTGTCCCAGTGTCCACAGCCCCCGTGCTGAGTGATGACGCCCCACCCGGCCACGTCACAGGTAGGTGAGTCGGCATGCAGCAGCTCCTACACAAACACCTGTTGTGGCAGTCGGGGCGGGCGGTCCCAGGATCCCTACCAGCCCCATCACAGCCCTGACCTTGCCCACCACCGAGGCCAAAATCAAGGTCCCCACAGGCTCAGAGCAGGGCCAGGCGACCCACAAGCCGCCGCAGACGCTGCCACGTGGAGAGGCCACAGTCTCCCCCCAGCCAGGAAGACCTCCTCCAGACGAGAACAGAACACAACAGCAAACACGCTTCAAAAACCTGTGTTTTCAGAAGAGAGTAATATTGGGGTGCAGTCCCTTTCACACCGGCAGCCCTGACGCCCCTTTAAACGCGCTTTTCACAGTGGTGCCCTGACGGGGTTCGCCCCTGGGCTGGTTCTAGGATGACAACGACTTACAGGGCAGACCGTTCCCACGAGTTCACACTTGACACATGGATGGTCAAATGAAGATAAAACCTTGGGACCAGCCTCCTGGTGGCGGCTCGCCTGCGCCACCAGGTGGCCAAACGTGGGTATTACCTCTGAGAACAGGTGGTTAACTTTTAGCCAAAACAGGAAAAAATTTGGAAAGGAAGGTAAGAGAAACCAGTCAGTCCCAAAGAGAAGACTCCTTCGGGGACCATGGGCACATGCCGCCAACCAATCAATTCACCAATCAAGGACACCACCTTGAGGGAGCCAAAAAAATGCAAACTTTTTTTCTGCATCGATTAACAATTTTGTGCGATTTGGGACCTCTGTGCCTGCGAAGGGTGTGCGTGCTCACGCCTTC
This sequence comes from Mormoops blainvillei, assembly GCA_004026545.1. Lineage (NCBI taxonomy): Eukaryota > Metazoa > Chordata > Mammalia > Chiroptera > Mormoopidae > Mormoops > Mormoops blainvillei. The sequence continues at coordinate 31,140 of PVJD01007647.1, read as the reverse complement.
CCTGCAGGAGGGTCCCAGGAACGAGGCTGAGACTCCGGGCCGCCAGGCATGGCCTGTTGTCTGCGGAATCCCTGCCCGAAGCTGCCCACAAGTTCCCCTGGAACACCCTGTGTGTGTCCTCACCCGAGATTCTGTGTTTGGACGGGGGGAGAAAATGGGAAAAGGGGACCTAGATTCCTTTCCTGTCCCTTAAAGGAGAGGACACCCCATGCAGGATCCCCAGGTCCCTGGCTTAACCCCTCCTTCCAGTCCCAGCACTCCAGGTCGTGACAAGTCTGGGTGCTTCCAGGTGGGCACCCATCAGAGGGTCCCTCAGTGCCGTCCCAGGGGGTTACGGGCAGTATGCCCTCAGACGTCACTGCGGGGCTGAAAGCCAGCCCCAGGCCCCTAAAGTGCCGGCCTGCCCAGCCCGAGATGAGGTGGTCTGGAGGAAGGGGTCAGGCTGCTGGGCGTGTGCCCATGGAGCCTGTCTTGGGACCCTGTAGGTGCACCTGGTGGACGCCGCAGCCCAAAAGGTAAAGGTTTTAGCCCCCCATAGCAGGTCCCATTGCAACCCCTGCTCTCCCCCGAAAGATGCATCTACATTTTAACCCTGAGGCCTGTGAGTGGGGTCTGGCTTAGAAGTAGAGTCTCTGAAGATGCCATTCACATAAGGACCTCTGGGCAACCTCCTTCTGGATTACGGTGGGGTGTCCATCCGATGACAGGGACAGAAAAAGGAGAAGGATATGTGACACCCAGGGTCGAGGCCACGTGTCAACAGAGGCAGAGACCAAGGGACGTGTCTCCAAGCCCAGGACTGCTGGCAGCCCCCAGACGCTGGAGGAGGTAGGAAGGATCCTCCCCGAGACCCTCAGAGGGAACACGGCGCTGCCCACAGCTGGACCTCAGAATCCAGCCTCCAGAGCGGAGAGGAGAAATTTCTGTTGTTTTAAGCCGCCCGGTTTGGGGTCATTTGTTTGGGCAGCCACTGGGAGCTCCACAGGCGGCCCTCGGGCGACACCTTCTGTGTCACCTGGGAGCGAGGTGCCTGAGGGAGGGCAGAAGCAGGTGGCGCCCTTGGCCCGGCCCCGGAGCCCACCGGAGGCCCGAGGAAGCCCTGCGTCTGTCCGGGGGCTGCGGCGCGCACCGAGCAGGGAGCCCGCTCGGCAGAAAGCAGGCCTCAGGGGAGAGGCCGGGAGGGGCGGGGGAGGCAGGCCCCGCTTGTCAGCCGCTCAGGCTGCGCTCGCACCTCCTTTGCCAGAGCAGAGCAAACAAACGACCTGAGAACCGAATGAGAAATGGTGATTCATTAGCCCTGATGTGTGATGATGGCTTAATTATTTTTCTAACTGGGGAGAGCGGCTTTCTGACAGCAGGTGCAAATGAATTCTCCACTGCTGCTGTACCGAGTGATGGGCCCAGGACAGGCAGGAAACTGGAAAACCTAATTACACTGGGATTCTTGCGAAATAAATGGAGCGGCAAGTTTGTTTGCACGCTCGGGCGGGGCGGGCGGGGCGGCCCCTGCCGGTGGGCGGGAGGCGCCGCGGAGAAGGGCCCCTGGCGAGGCGGGCGCGGAGGGGCTGCACAGGAGAGGGGGGCCTGGGGCCTGGATGGCCTTCGGCTGCCATTTCCCTGTCTGCGACGTGGGAGGCCAGACAACGGGACCAGCGGAGCACGCCGAGGGCCTCGTGGGGACAGGGCCAGGAAGCACCTTGCACGTCAGGGCCCCAGGTCGGACGCGGCTCACCTCTGGCTCTGACCTGGATCCCGCTCACTCGGCCTCTCTGGGCCTCAGTTTCCTCATCTCCAACGCAGGGCCACGAGCAGCTCCCGCCCTGCAGGATGTCAGGGATGTGACAGGGCCGCCACGAGGTAGCACCTGCAAAGCTCCCAGCTGATGGGCCCCCCAGGACGGGCCGTCCCTCGGGTGTAAAGGCCCCCCTTCTTTCTTTTGTTTAAAGGGCTGACGGACAGCCAGGAGCCCCACTGCACCCCGGGGCGGCAGCCTGGCCGGGAGGGAGACCGGCGGGGTCCGCCCCACCCTGGAGCCCCATGCAGACCCCCGTTGTTGCCTCCAGGTGGAGAAAACCGGGACCCTCACCCAACGTCCTCTAGGCTCACCTGTCTGAGGGCCCGGTGGCCGTCCCCTAGGTGCCAGGCCGTCATTCCGGAGGCCCTCAGCGGGCAAGGCCGGGGGAACCAGGCCTCCCAGCACGGCCACCCCCACCGCCAATCACTGCCTGTGCAAAGTGGATTCGTGACCTTGTGGAAAGACACACCAGCGCTCTCTGTGCCATGTGGGGACACAACAAGGGGACAGCCATGTACAAGTCAGGAGGAGGGCTCTCACCAGAAACCAAGCCCGCTCGCTCTTGGACCTCCAGCCTCCAGAGCTTAAGCCGCCCGGTCTGTGACTTTGTTAGAGTGGCCTGAGCAGGGCGCGACAACCAAACATCTTTGAACGTTTGCTGGGTGCCCGCCACGCGTAGGGCACAGTCTGGGGGTGCCAGGAGATACAATGTGCAGGCGGGGTTTTCCCGAAGCCTAGAGAAGCCGCCAAGGAAGATCTGCAGGAAGGTGCACGGGAGGACGTGAGTGGGCGACCATTGGGTGAGAGTGACTTGCCGAGCCAGCGACACTGTGTCTGTGCGTATTTGCAGGTATTTAGTAAAAGCAACAGCACAGACCTCTTCCGTGAACAACTAAATGCCTGAAGGAGATAATAAAGGTTTCGGCGCGTCCAGCCTGCTGTTAGAAGGGGTTACCCGGCAGGGAGGGTGGGGGGAGGGGCCTCCTTTTGTCTCTGGCGTGTGTGCGTATCGTTGGCGCGTTCGGCGAGCTTGCCCTGCCTTCTCCCCGGGAGGCGTGTCATCTCGCCAGAGAGGCGAGATGGAAACACGCACTCACCCACCACGCGAGACATCAGTCAGGCCCCACGTTTGGCTGAGACTCCAGCCAGAAGGCGGGAGTTGTTTGGAAGACGGGAGGTCCCCCGGGGCCTGGGGGACGGGCGGCAGGGAGGCCTTCTGAAGAATCGCCAGGGAAGAGGCAGCCCCACCCCGGCGCCCCCTCCGCAGCTGGGGGAGGGAGGGGCAGAGATGCCCGGGTAGGAAGGCTTTGGTTTGATAACAGAGTCAATGGGCCCTGTTCCGTCACCATTCACATTAGATGAACACCTACTGGGTGCCAGGGACTGGGGGTGGGGGGGACGGACCATAAACGCCCAGCAGGGCCCCTCCCGCAGGTGCCCCTGTGCACAGAGCATGGGCTCCGAGACCTGGGCAAGGTGGCATGCCCTCACGGGCACCCTGTCTCTGAGGGGGAGGAGGGCGCACTGTGGGGACTGGCTGCCACGCCTGCCAGGTACCAGGCAGACCACCTGTCCCAGGCGAGCACTCAGTGGCCCGTGGCTGTCACTAAACCGTCACTCTCATCGTGGTGAGATGGGCTCAACACAGGACTACCTGGAAGGACGACAAGACGTGTCCACCTGGCAGGAGCACACGCAAAGGCGACACAGAAAAGGCTGGAAGCCCACCTGCCCGGGGAGCGGGGGAGGGGGCCGCACGGTGCTGGGCTCCGAGCCCGGTTTCCTCTGGTCACAGGTCACTCGGCAGCTGTACAGCCCATGACCTCCAAAGCCACAGGCTACAGAGTCCGCCGCTCAGGCCTCCCAGGCGGAGGCCACCCGGACACGGCGCTCGGGCGGCCCGGGCGGAAGGCGGTCCCTGCCGGGCCCTTTGTTATGTGTCCGTGGCCCAAGCAGATTTTCGACACGCCTTCGGTCACTGGAACCCAGGTTCACGTGAATAATAATAGTAACAACAACCAGAATTATGCCAACGGATTAACCTGAGCTGATAAATTATCACCTCACGCTACTCAAGTGAATGGTCTCTCCCGTCAAATAATTTTTTTAATGTATTGAAGTGAAATTCACATAACACAAAACTAACCATTTTGAAGTGAACAAGTCAGCGGCACTGAGCATACTCACAAGGCGGCACGGCCACGTCTTTCTAGAAAGTTCCAAATGTTTCCCTCACGCAGTTTGCCCCATTGCCTCCCTGAACTCTCCGTCTTCCTGCCTCGCCACCGCCCCTGGTAACAACAAATCTACTTTCCGTCTTTGTGCATTTGTCTGCTGTCGTGTGGCGTGCTTCCTGCCGACGGCACAGGGGAACCCCAGGCCTCAGGCTCCCCGCAGCCCCACTCCCGCCATCGGCTCGGCCGCACCCAGGAAAACAAGCCACCCCCCCACCCCACCAGCTTTCCATCCCTCCCAGAAAACAGGAAGTCGGGCATCTTCCCAAAAGGCTCTGCGCTTTAACAAAACTGGGGATGGCAGGCAACCGGCCTGAAAAGACCATTTGCAGATGGAATTTTAAGAAGGTGAGAGAGGTCAAACCCGGAAGCCAAAGCCAGCCCGGCCACCGTCGCCAGGGAAGGCGGCCACACGCCCCTGCTCAGTCCGGGTGTCACGGGATGTATCCATGCCCCCGGGGACGAGTGCTGAGAGGGCTTCTCCCTCTCCACCTAGAGACCGGCTCATCCAAGGGACGGCTCGGCCTCGGAGCGGACGGCCAGCCGCGGGCCTGGCTCTCCTTCAAGAACCGGGGCACTGGGAGGCGTTCGGAACCCCCGTGTGGCCCCCAAGTGGGTGTGAGAGGCTCCCTGGGGTCCGCGGAAGGGACGGCGCAGGGCTCTGTAGGGAGCCACGGATTAGCCAGTCCCCCGCCACAGGCCTCGTGCGTCCCGCGGCCTGACCGTACCTGCAGTGTGGCGAGTCCGAGGCCGGCGGGGAAAACCATGACCGGAGGCCGGACACCAGCGTCCTTCCCTCTTGGCAAGGCCACACCTGGGTGGTGGGCGTCAAGTGGGAGGATGCTGGGCCCCCAGCCCAGGAAGCACTCACACCGGCAGAAGCACTCGGAGGCTAGAAGTGGGGACGCTGGGACCTGCCTAGCTGCCCCGAGCAAGGAGGCCACTTTGGGGAGTGGGTATGGTGGGCTCGGAGGGGCCCTCTGAGCTGGGCAACAGCACCTGGCGAGACAGCGCCCCTCCGCAGGGATGGGGCGGGATGGGGCGCAGGGTTTGGGCTGGTGTGGGCAGCCGCAGGGAGCCTCCGGACCCACGCGTGCCCAGGCCCTCCGGGGCCTCACTCCTGTCCACACCGGGGACTGACCCCAATGGTTTCTAATAACATGCAAATCAGCAATTGCCTTGCTGAAAAGAGAGATGGGGGGGATATCACTGTAAACAAAATTTCCGTTGCCATGGAGATCATTAAAAATAGCTTGCCTGCTCTACCCCCTTCTTCGCGGGCAACGTGCAGCTGAGCTCCTCATGCCACATTATTATTACTTTTTAATTAAGAATAATTTCTTGCTTTCCATAGGAAGACGGATTAAGGCACAGAACTTTCCCAACGAAGCCCCCCTTTTAGGACGCGTGTTACTGTGCAAGGGAAGGTGGGTCTCCCCGCTGCCTGGCTCTGCCACAGTAACCCTGTCCCACCAGTCTCTCTGGCTGGCCGGCTGGCTGGCTGTCTGCCTGTCCACTCCGCCGGCCATGCCGTGGATTCTCAGGGATGGGATCGCCAGGCGCGAAGGAGGACGGCACCTGAGTCCTCTGTGTGCGGAAGGTAGCAGGAGCCTCCCCAGGGCGGCCGGGCGTGGCTTCCTTCCTCCCCGTGTCTGAGAGCTGCTCCGCCCCTTGTGTGCACACACATGTGTTTGTGAGTACACGTGGGGGGGGGGGGCAATCCTGTGCTTTGGGCACGGCTCTGCTAAGGTGGTTTTTCTCCGTAGGGGCTCTGTCCCCGTGTGGGGAGGCAACCCTCTCTACCCCCTGAACCATCTGCGCCCCAGGAGCACAAAACACCGCCACCAACCTCCCCCACTGCCCCATCCAACCTTCCTCTTGCAAATGGCGTCAGAGGGCAGAGGCGGGAGGCGAGAGGCAGACAGGGAGACACAGTGGAGGAGGACCCGGGGAAGATGGCCTGGAGCCCCACAAGCTCCGTGTGTCTCTGTCCCCCCACAGCCCACCTTCTGGGACCACCACCCGGTCCTCGGCAGCCACCCCCCCTGCACACGCCTCCTCCCACAGTCCCGGCTCCTGGGGACAGAGTCTCGTGCGCCTATTCCCCACCCCACGGGCAGGGTCAGAGCACGGAGCAGGGGAAGGGGGCCGAGGCGAAATGGTGACATGCCAACGCAAGACCCTGTCATCTGGCGCCCTTGCAAGCCTGCTCCCCTCTTCCCACCCCCGCGAGGCTCTGGGGGAGCAGAGACCCCGCTGCTGAGATGCCATTTCTGCCATGGGTCCTGCCTGCCACTGTCACGCACCTATCCAAGGCCAGGGCCACTGTTGGGGCTGAGTGATACACGGGCCCCGCTCTGCCCTGAGGGCCTGATGAGACCCTGCCCAGACGGATTGGGGAGGGGGCTGGCCGGAGGCTGCCCTGGAAAACGGCCACCACTGGCCCTTGGCCCTGCGGGCTGCCCTGGATGGAGTGCCCGGGGCGGGGGCTGGCGGCAGAGACGCTTGGGGGCCTCGTTCACCCTTCAGCACATGCTTTGTTCTGGGGTGGGGGGACGGCGCAGGGAGAAAGGAGGCAGAGTGGAAGGGCAAGGAGAGGTCGTGAGCAGCCCCCTGAAGAAGACCCCCGGGCTGGTCCAGCCACGCAGCGGACAAACGCCTTCCTCCTCAGACCCCTAGCCATCGGCACACCCGCCGTGGCTGGCCCGGGGCCCTGCTGCCCCCTCCAGCCCAGTGCGCGGGGGCGGTCCTCACCCGGGTGCACCTCCAGAAGGCCTGGGGTCGCCCTCCCACAGCTGCCGGCCCAGCCTGGCCCCCCGGGGGGACACCCCACCAACGACCCAGTCTCCACAGTCACACCTGGGAGCCACGGTTTACGCTGGGGCCCCGGCCGAGCTGGGGGCGCCAGGGGACACACGTGCCTGTCTGAGGCACAGGCGGCCCTCCTGCTGAGCCCACCCCCTCAGGCCTGGGCTCCCGCGGCCCAGCCGTCACGTCCAGCTCCTTGGCTGGTGTCTGGGGCCCTCCCAGGTTGAACTCAACTGTCCTCTTGTCCCTCCCACTGGGCCCCGCGCCCACACACCGCCCCGCGCTTCCCGCTGCGGGAGGCCTCCGCCTTTCCCTGCGAACCTCAGCCTCTGCTTCCTTTTTGAAAAGCCACTCGCAGACGCTGCGGTCAGGGGCCACCTTCTCCTCTGAATTCGGTGACACCGTCATCCACGCGATCCCGATGAGGCCTACAACCGAGGGTCGCGGGCGCAGATGACGCTCCCCGCCCGGCCCAGTGACTTCCCAGACGAGGGGACCCTCTGTGTGCAGGGCTCCTAAGGGGTCCTCTGCCCCCACCTCCCCCGACTGCCCCACAGGCTGTCCCTCCCGCTGGGGGCGCCGGAGCCGTCTCTGCGGAAAGCAGCCACTGGGTGCACCCGCCCGTGCACACGTGCTCTCACATGCAAGCGTACATGTGTGCACACACCGACATACATGCACACCCACTCGCAGACGCTCACGTACAAGCTCACACATGCGTGCACATGCACAGGCTTGCACGTACACACTCACATGGACGTGCACACGTTCACAACCATAGAGAGCTCCCAGCACCGTTAGATTTTTGCACAGACACCACTGAGGGGCCAGTGGCCAGGTACCCGTGGAAGGTCACCCTCAGCCCGGTCATTCCAGGAACGGCAGCACTGACCCCTCTGTGTCCACATGAGCGCCCCACACTGAGTCACAAGTCCCATCCTAGTCCTGGGACCTCCCCTGCGGGAAGAGGAACAGAGGGGGACACGGGGACGGGGACTGGTGAGGCAGTGGGAAAGACGGGGGCTCGGAGACAACCAGTGCCCGCGGCGTGGGATGGACAGGCTCTGTCCTCGTCGGCATCTCTCGTCTGGCCCACAGGCGGCGGCTGCTCTGAGATGCGCATGGGGACAGGCTGCTGTGGCTGCGAGGCCGGGTCCCCACGAGCCGGACCCGGCCACGGAGATGACCTCCCTGCTGCCCCCCAACCACATCATCACCGTGGGCACCCTGTACAGCAGGCACCTGCCCTGAGCCAGGTAAGACCGTGACACCCATTCCAAGAGTCCCACCACACAGGACCCGGGTTGCACCACACCAACGGCACACGAACTGTCGCGTTGGGGTCACGCACAGCAGCAGTGGGCGCCAGGACTTCCCTCTGGCTCTGTCGGCCTCCAGGGCCCGCGAGCCCTTCATCTTTTTCTCTTCGGCTTCTGTTCAGCCCAGGCCCTGTGGGAGACTGCTTGGCCGTGACCTGGGAGCCAGGCGCTGTGACCCCAGAAAGGAAGGTGAGAGATGCAGGACATGGGGCTCTGGTGCCCCATGCGCCACCAGATGGTCCCAACGGGAGGCGCCCTGTGATGGGATCCCGGTGCTTCACCCGGGTTGCCTGGGGACACGGCGCCTCCGGCTTCCCCAGCCTCGCGGCGAGCGCTGGGGTGTCAGGCAGCCTTGGGCTCCACCGACGGTGTCTGCTTTCAGCCACGGCCCAGGCCCTGGGAGGGCCACCATTTTTACAACAGCAGGAAAGAGCCTGGGAGACGAAGCCAGCAGAAATGTCTTTCAGGGGGGAAAAAAACAAAAAAAGGGAAAGAAAAAGCAGAAAATAATGACTCCAACATGTGCCTAAAATCCCTCAACACACCGGGAAATGGAAAACCCCATCAACACTGAAGGGTCTTCCCAGACCATAATTTACTTAACCGTCCTTTCCATGGCTCTTGGTCAGAAAGGCGATTTCAAACTCAAAAACGCTTCGGAAAGCGCTCCTGGTCCTGCAGGATAAATATGGATTCTACTGCGCTCGACAGTTAGCACTTCTCATCGGCCGCAGGCTCCCTTGTAAGGGCGGCGGCCCGCGGTCGGAGCCGGTGCCGACGCGTGTCTGCGGCGCTGGGCTCCCGGCACCTCCTGCGGACACCCGCCTGCGGACACCCGCCTGCGGACTCCCTTTGGCCAGACACCAGGCTGGAGGTGCTGGAGACGGAGACGAGTCAATGTCTGCAGCCGGGAGACAGCTTGGACTTTCCCAGATCCGAGGGAGAATCGATCCTTAACGACAAAGTAGAGAACCTGACGGCAGGTCCGAGACCACAACACGAGTGTTAGTTGGCACATGGAAAGGACGCGGTGGCGTCCAGGGCCTGGGTGACAAGTCCTGAGAGTGTGGAACAGAGCACGTGTCAACACACGGGCTGTTCACGGCACAGAATGAGCGAACACTGGATGTGGCTCACAGGGGAGGGGAGGTTCCTATGGGCCTCCGGTCACGACGTTTTTGCCCACCCTCCGACACGTGGCCACCTCGGCCACCTTCAGAGCACGGCAAAGGGGCATCAGGCACATCCACATTCTCGTGTGGCCGCCACCCCATCCCCTCCAGAGCACTTTCCACCTTGTGAAGTCAAAGCTCCATCCCCATTAAACACTCGCTCCCCGCCCCTCCCCCGACCTCCCTTCCGCTTCCTGTCCCTGTGAATCTGACTCCTCTAGGTCCTAGTGGGATCACACAGCGTTTGTCCCCTTGTGTCTGCCTGACGTCACAGAGCCGCCCTGTGGGTTTGTCCAGGCTGCAGGGTAGCAGGGGTCGGGGTGTCCTTCCTTCTGGGGTCCCCTCATAAGCAGGAACCACACACTGTTTGCCCGTCATCCGTCCACGGACTCTTGGGTCGCATCTACCTTTTGGCTACTGCAAACACAGAGGCTCTGACGATGGGCGCACCGTCTCCTTGAGACCCTGCTCCAACTCCTCTGCAGAAGCGTGTTGCCGCAGGAGTGCCGTTTTCATAGACATAAACGCCTGCGCAAGCGGCACCTCTTGGGCCCCGGAGCCACCCTGGTTCGTACAGGAGCTGCTCACACACGGCCCGGACGGCCGGACGCCCGGACGCCCGGACAGCCAGGCGCGGGGAGGCAGTGCATATTTAGGGAAGCTTGCGTTTATTTTCAAAGGGCCACTAGCAGTCCTTGATTCGTGCCCAACCTGCTAGCTAAAAAAAAGTACTTTATTTGTTTGAAGTGGAAATAAAGGACAATTAATTAATTGGTTAATGATGCTTCTCTCCCTTCCACGCGTGCCAGCATCAAAGGCGCCGCCTCCCGGGGGTGAAGGGGACAGACCCATTTACTGACGAGGGGCCAGGGAGGCACCCTGAGGCAGGGAAGGAAGAAAACCAAAGCGCAGTTGGGGTACAAGCTCTCACCAGCGGGCCTGGCCGGCGGGGTCCCAGAATCCCACCCGGTTCTGCCCCCGAGGAAGACAAGCTGTCCACGAGACAGGCCCACGACTTGCAGGGCCGGCTCCCTACGGACCTGCACATGACCCTTAACGTGATGGAAGTGCAGGAAAGACGCCATTCCGTAGAACATTCAGAACACAGGAGCAGTCGGGACTTCCTCTCGCTCCCCGGCCCCCTGCCTGGACCAACCAGCCGCGTCCTGCCTCCTGCCCAGCACGTGCGCCCAGTCGCCCTACAGGAGTCAGACGCCGGCGACCCGTTGGTACCGGCGAGGCCGCCCAGCGGCCTGTTGGGAGGATACTCAAGTGCAACCTGACACGGGCCCGCGCCCGTCCATCTGTTTCCCGCCTGGCCTGGGGCCCGGGACTCCTGTGCCTGGCTACCAGGCCTCGGGTCAGTGACCTGGAGAGCCGTCCCAGGAAAAGTGTCCAGGTGTGTCCCTACGCCTGGACATGGGGCTTGGCCACTTGATTTGCTGTGACCACTGGGAAGTTTGCAGACGTGACGCAAGCAGAGGCTCTATGGAGCTCGTGTGTTGCTGGGTTCACACCCCAGCCTGGAGCCGAGGCCCCCCGAGGGCCGCGGGACTCTGGGAGAATGGACCCCAGGAGCGGGCGACGCCATCCTGGAGCAAGGAGCTGGGCTCGGCCCACCCACAGCCTGGAGCGGAGGCACCGGCCTCGATCCGCCGGCACGTGACCCGCCTACAGACACACGGACCAGAAGCCAGTCCGAGGGGACATCCGGGACTCTGATCACATGCCCACGAATGACCACAGCAGTGAGCCTGGCATTGATTTGGGGACCACAAATAAAACCCAGTGAGAAGGCAAATTCGCAAACCAATGAGGATGGACTGTAAATTACCACCACTTTAAGCCACTGACACACGGGGCAGTTCATTCTGCAGCAGGAGTGGACCAGGGCAAAAGACAAGGACATGGGGGACCCGCAAGAAAATCTGGAACAGTCCAGGCTGAGGTGCGGGAAACAAACCGGGGTTCTGCTGACTCTAGGTCAGGATCAATATCCCAACGTTTACGTCCTGGTGGGAAATAAAAGTCCCCTCCCCCTCCCCCAGCCGAGCCAGGTGAGTCACACCTGCCTGTGGCTTCCACATAGATCAAGTACAGGCAGAGAACGGAAGGCGTGCCCCTACCCTCGGTGGGGCCGTGGCCTTGACAACTAGAAGAGGAGAGTCCTGGTCGCTGCTCTGCTGCCCACCAGCTGGGAGTCGCGTGCGGGTTGTAGGATTTGAGGGCCCGGGAGTGGGGGAACGCCGGCATCCAGCCAGGTCCTCTCAGGAGGGGCCAGACCAAGCCGCTCATTAACTCAGGACCAGGTCTGCCTGCAGAACGCCAACACTTGCGTGCAGAGAGCGGCTGGGGAGGCGGGGGCTGAAGGGCAGCGGGGGCTGCAGCCTCGCAGACGAGCCCCCAGCGGAGGCGGAGCGCACCCCCACCGCCGTGAGCTCTGCTCCTGTCTGCCGCTCTCAGGAGCGCCCAGCTCGGGGGCAGGGGGCACCGGGAAGAGGGCACACACTCCCAGCTGTCTTTGGCACCCCTGCTTCTGGCTGGCTGGCTTTGTCCAGATTAGCCGAGAGGGCAAAGGGGCCCAGGTACCCTCTGTATCTCACCTAGGAAAAAGCGGATTAAATTCACGTTGCTTCACATCCATAGTAATCTGAACTTTAGGGAGACCCGTATCTTGCTTGGGAACATCGATAAGCAGAGAACTGTTTCTTGTGAGATGGAGCTTTGGGGCAGTGGGGTCGGGAAACGGCTGGGCAGGCTGGGACCCCAGGGGGAGCAGTGAGACTCAGAGAATGTCCGGGCTCCAAGATCTGGTCCAAGCGAGTGAGACACGCACATTCTAACTCACAAGGATGCCCAGGGAGGTGTGAACACGCTTCTCCTCCGCGAAAGGAAAGGAAGGCCCCCCGGGGTGTACGGGGCCCGCCTCCGCCTTCTCCACCTGGCAGCCAGGGAGGGGCAGGGTGATATCTTGAAAATAATTGCTTTCCACAAGGGGTGACACATTCCTCACCCCCCAGGACTGGAAGGACCGGCAGGAGGCAGCTTCCTGGAGCCTCGTGTGGTGAAGACGTGTCCACGCCTCTGACCTTCTCCTCCGGCCGCCTGAGGAAACTGGCTCCTGGCTCAGAACCTCCGTCTCTCGGAAGATGGCCAATCACAGAGGACTCGAGTCCACTTTGTGGCCTCAGGCCGGTGGCGTCCCCTTTCTAGACCTCCGTCCACCTCTCTGTAGGAGGAAGCTGATGACGGCACCCGCCCTATCTGGCCGGCGCTGGGTTAAACAAGCCAGTTCAAGGAAAGGGCTCAGCGACGTGCCTGGCACACGTGAGACACGGACGCACGCCTGCCCTCCCGGGCTCCAGCCCCCTCGGCTCCACGGGGTGTCAGCACCTGCATCCCCTGTGACTGTCTACGGTGCTCACTGCACAGGCAGCTCTGTCGCTGCACGTGGCTCATCCCTGAAGCCGTCAAGTCCCGAGTGTCTTCTCCCTGCCACCTCGCACATCCCCTGCCACCTCCTCCCACGTCCCTGCTCTGTGTACTCGCAGAACGCAAAACAATTTTAACATTGTTCTAAGCCAAACCTAATTAGGAAGGTAAAGCTGTGACAACAGCCAAGTCACAGGCTGCATTCCAAGCCCAGGGACTGTCACTGGGAGATGTCTCGGGGTCCTGATGCTCTGATGCGCAGAAGTGACAATCATGCTGCCCACCCCTCCCCTGGCCCCGGGCCTGCCCGGCAGCTCGCTCCGGAGCAGCGCTGGCCCCGGCGTCCCTGGGGCCAACGCAGCGTTCTCCGTGCCGGTGGGTGCATGCGGCAGGCGGGTTCCCCCAGGAACGTGGGTGAGGGCTCGCTCGGCAGGCAGCCGCAGCAGTGCCGCGGGCGGCCAGTCCTCTGCGCCGGGCGGACGGGAGGGGGCGTTTACTCTGAAGCGTGCAGGTGGCCTCGGCCGTGCCTAGGGGAGGAGTGGGGTTGGGGGGCAGGCAGAGGCACAGAGGCCTGGCGGCCAAGGGCACCCTCTGAGACCAGCCTCTGTCCTGACACGAAGCTGCAGGTCGATTTGTGAAGGTCAAGTTCTCCAGCGCCCTTTCCGCGGCCCTCCCCCACTCCCATCCAGGGCTCTGTGGCACTTTTGCCTCCCAGGGGACAGGGACAGGAGAAGGAGGGCTCTTGCTGGAGCCACCATGGTCTGCCCTTGGGGAGACACCCCGTTAGTCGTGGACCCCCAGGGAGCCACGTCCCCACGGTGGGTTTGCCATTTTCGTGACTTCCACCCCCAGGCTGGCCTGGCCCCCCTTCCTAACAGGGACCTTTGGGTGCACCGGGCATCTGATCCCCCTGCCCTTCCCCCCGCAGGCCTCCCTGGAGCCGGTGTCCTTGTCCCCTAGAGGTCTGACATGACCTCGACCGGTCCCCGAGGCCTGGAAGGTGCCCGGCCTTGACTGACAGCTGCCCGTGCGAATGTTGCTCATTCAGGGCTCCTCCCCGTGCTCGGGGCTGCTCTGCCCGCCCCCGCACTCCCCTTCCCTCCCGTGACTCCTCCAGGATTGTAAGGAGATGATTAAATAAATAATGAGCGCGGGGAGGCAGCGCCAGGCGAGAGAGCCTGCGGCACCGCCGAGCGGGAGCTGCCGATCACCGCTGCTCTCAGTCCTGCAGGCTGACGCCGCACTCGGGTGCCCCGGGGGCTGGTTCTTGGGAGCCTCCCGAGCTGCCCAGGATCACGAGACCCCATTCCCAAACGCCAGGACCCCCAACACCCCCACCCCAGGCAGATGCAGGGCTGCAGCCCCTGAAACCCGGCTCTCCTGGCATGAGGGCACCTCCAGCGGGCACTGGGCCTGGCAGCCCTGCTCTCCGGAGCTCCAGGAAGACACGCGTCCCAGCGCCTGCCCCGCCCCTCCTCCCGCACACACTCGCGCTCACACGCACCCCACGGTCAGGCTCCGGGTCAGATGGGGCCCTTCACCCCCCCAGGTGTCCACCCCCTGTCTCTCTTTTCAGCTGACTGTCATCTCCATTTCCTCGAGAAGGGCTGCTAGGGGGGCAGGAGCAGACGGGGGAGCAGGGGTGGGGGGCAAGGGGTGGGGGGTGGAGCTGGGAGGGCCTGGCCCAGCACTCGCCCGAGGCAGGAGGAGGAAAGGAATGGTGGGGGGCGCGTGGCCCTGCCGCCCAGGCTCAGTCACTCGCTCGGTGTGTCTGGGTTGGGGCCCGGAGCTGGGGAAATCTCTCTCTTCCCCGGCTTCTTGGCCAATTCCCGAGTCCCCGGGATTTTAATTTTACGGTTCGCATTTTCTCCCGGCAGAGCCCCGGGGTGACAAGGTAGAAAGTCGGCCTTGATTGACTGTCCCTCCGGCGCTGAGGCAGGGCCCGCGTGATAAACAGCAGGAAGGAGCCGAGAGGGGCGTGTGGCAGGCCGGCACGGGCCCGGTCGTAAATCCTGCGCCGACGGGCCCGAGACGAGCCGCTTATTTTATGGAGGGACAGCGCGGCTGGAAGCCGAGGGGCTCGCAGGGCTGCGGGGGGCCCAGGCGCCCCACCCCGCTCCCCTGCAGCGGATACTGTTTAAAGAAGACAGAGTGGAATCGCTCTATTGTGTCATTGATTTTTAATAAAAGCAGGCAATGCGCTGCAAATCCGGCAGTTCTGTCTCTTCTCCTCCCCTCCTCCCAGTGCCCAGCAAGTTCCCTGGGGGCTCCGTCCAACGGGCAGCCACAGTGGCCCGTATGGGCTGGGCTGGGCAGGGCCCGGGGTCCGAGAGCTCTCCAGGAGGCATTGGTTCTCTCTAGTCTTTACACACGTGTGTACACACAGTGCATGTTAGCATCCATACACGTGTATGTGCATGTGTGTGCACATGAACACACAACACGCGTGCATCCCCCACACTCCGCGCCCTGCGTGTACACCTGCACACAGGCACACACCTACCCACACACGGCACCCTGCGTGCACACTCACATCGCAAACAGGTGTGCGCAGATGGATACGTGTGCACATCCGCCCACACCCTTCGCATGCCGCACACATGCCTGCAAACATGCGTGCTCACACTGCAAATGTGCACGCACACCCACACTCACGTGCACACGCCTGATGAACTGGCAACAAGGGACGAGTGCACCGGAGCTCTCCCCCCGACCTAACTCTTTGGTCTCTGGTGACCTTGAGTCTGACAGGAACAGGCCGGGACGCACCAGGAGCGGGACGGGCATGTGTGCGGGGGCAGGACAGCCAGCGCCTCGCGGGGGAAGGACAACAAAGGGAAAGGTTAGCAGGACCAAGAACGCGTCCCCACGGCACCACGGACTGTGTTTCCTTCAGCGTCCGTGACGGGAATCAGCACTAAATGACAGTCGGGGCTGAAGAGAGGAGGTTGTGGGGACTTGTCGGTCACCGCCCGACCCCTTCCTCTTGCCTGCTGTGCACCCACAGCCCCTCTCCCCGAGAGCCCAGCCCCCCATGCCTTCTCCCTGGCCAGCCCCCGCCCCTCTCTTCCATCACCGGCGACACAGCCCCCATGAAAGTGAGTCAGCCAGGGCCCCCCGAGCCCCCACCACGCACCCCACTCACTCCAGCCCACGTCAGTAAGCAAAACCACTCAGGAGCCTCTGACATCTCCCACCCAAAGATATGTCAAAATTTTGCATAATTGCCAATTAGGATGAGGTTTCATCATTCAATTATGGATGAATGTTCCTATGTGCTCATTGCAGACATGCACAGACACGCACACACCTTTGGGTCTGGCCACCTTGAGGCCTTACGGAGCCTCTCCCGCGGCAGACGCCGCCCACGGATGCCGGGCGTGAGCCGCTTGTGCACACGCAGGCTCACCCGCTCGCACCGACAGCCGAGCTTGGCTGGGCAGGAGTGGACTCGAGGGTTCAAGTCAGGATGGGCCGAAGTGTGTCAGGGTCAGCACACTTAGGGAAGCCAGCCAGCCCGCTAGTTAATTAATCACTCGTGAGGCTACTCACAGCTGCCCCGCTCCCACTGCAGGGGAGTGGACACTGGGCAGTGGACCGACTTGCCCGGAATGCAGCGGATGGGCCTGCGGGAGGGCGGGAAGAGAGAACACGGAAGGACAGGGAGGCGCTACCCTCCCCGGGCCTCTGTGAAACGGAAGGCGTGTGTGCGCAGAAACCCTGCACGGACGCACTCAGAGGCGCGGGGCTGAGAGCCACCCCTCGTGGGCAGACGCTCTGTGTCCTGCAGAGAGGGGTCGCCATTTTCTGTCTTGGTCTCATCAGCGCCCCCCACGCCCCGGCTGCAAACAGAGGCCCAGGCTTGGAAGAAGAGAGACTTTGGGTGCAGAGAGATGAGCAAGGACCACGGAGGTGCGGGGACATCTTACAAGGCACGAGCACGGCTGGGCCTACCAGCATACATCTGGAGTGCGGGTCCTGGGACAGCGACTCAGGACAAGAAATCTGCCCAAATCCCAGAAGGAATTCCAAGTTCATCAGAATCTATGGCTCCGAGAAGAGGGGGCACTCCAGGCGCTAGCGTGGTAAAGATGGGATCCCCACCCCACACAGAGGCAGCAGACCCGCGGGGAAATACCCGTTTTTGTGTGTAACCAAGACAGTCCGTCCCGAGCACCTGTGTCCAAAAAGGAAGACCCGAAAAGGAGGGAAAGGCAAACCCGGGGTAAGGAAACATGTCCGAGAAGTAGAACCTCCTTTCAGAAAAGCACGACCCCGGCTCGAGGGCCCGAAGGCTCCGCCACAGCCATGCTTGCTCCCCAGAATTTCCACCTGCAGGTGCACCGACCCGCCTGTTGCCCTCCAGCGGGGCTCTGCTGTCAGAGTCACAGTTATGAGGGGACGTACTGGTGTTTACACACATCATTTGCAAGAAATTAAATCTGAACACCTGCATAGGAAAAGAGAGAAAAAGATAGGAAACTTGGTCTGAGGTGTTTCATACTGACTTATCGGGCCCAGCGGAGTGTAACCTAGCCTTGTCCTCTGAGGGCTGCCAGTGTGGGCCACAGCCACCGGCAGACGGGTTGGAAAGAAGGTGTCTCCTCCGCCTGCTCTGGGGCCAGGAGACAAGGACATTGGCCCCGCAGATGTGAGACAAACCTCTCCACTCAGCCCACCAACCTGACTCACGACGCCCTGAGGCCGGCCCCACGAGAGGGAGGCCGCCGCCATCTGACGGGAAGCTGGGCGCCGTCGCAGGAATAGAGACTGGGCTCAAGGAGCTTTCGTGGCACCCGAGTCTGTAGAGGCTTGCTGGGCACTGCCAGGGGACACCAGGCAAGTCCTTTGCTGTCCCCAAACCTCCCAAGCCCCTGGGAGCGGAGCCGAGGCCTCGCGCCCGTTCTCCATCAGCCCGGCCGTGGGAGGTCCCCTTGCTGCTGCCCAGAAGCTGTTGCTTGTTCAGCAGTGCCCAGGGGGTGGGCACACCGCGTCCTGATAAGCAGGGAGGCTCTATTTCCGGCTTGGTCCCTGGGAGATGGGATTCTGCACTGCCCTGCAGCTGCTCCCAAAGCCAATCAGGAGGGGGTGGTTAGTGGAGGGGTGCGGCTGGTGGAGGGGTGCAGCTGGTTTGGGGGGAGGAGAGGCTGTGGAGCCTGACCATTATGGGGCCTCGCACACGTCTGCACACATCTCAGACACATACCCACACGCCCCACACGCCTGCCCACGTCCAAGCAGGCTCACACTGCACACACAGGCACACACGTGCACACCCACGTACCTCCCACGCAGACTCCTGCACGCATTTGCACACATTTGCACACCTCTGAGCAGGCCCGGCACACTCCCGATGCAGCCCACCGGCCAGGCCAGCTCATGGGGCCTTGGGGGACAGTGGTGTCCCCACATGTGGAGGCTGACTGTTACCTGGGAAGGGCAAGTGGGTGTGGAGGTGGGAAGAGGACCAGCCGTGCTGAGCACTTAGGACCTTACCTGCCCCCCTGCACCCCGAGCTGGGGCCGGTGTTTCTCCAGGAAGGGGGAGCCCTGGGGATTGGGGTGGCCGGCACTCACAGGGTGGATGGCGTGGACGGCGCCCCACCTGGTGAGGAAGGGGTGTCTAGGCACCAACGGTGCTCTGGGCAGGAGGACGCCGGCTAGGGGTGGAACAATCGCAGGGCTGTCCTGTGCTCCTGGGGAGGTCACACCCACCGCCCCAACCCTACCCCCGTTCTAGAGAATTCCAGACTTGCCCATGATGGTCACATTCCTAAAGGCTGTGAACAGGGCCCCTCAACACACGGCAGGTAATGGGACCTAAAGGTGGGACGTCGGGATTGTGTTGGGGGGTTGCTTTGGGCGGGTTCTCCTCCATGGGGCACGAACAGTAACGGCCACCCACCCACGGCACTGGTACAAGGAGCACGTGTTCACGAAGGGTTAGATGCTGGAAACGGAGTCGCTGGAAAATCGGTTAACAGTGGCCCTCACCAAGGGGCAACCTCCCTTCCCAGGGGACAGTCGGCCGCATCAGGAGACATTCTTGTGTCATGCCTGGTGTGGGGCAAAGGCCAGAGAGGCCGCCCGACACCGTGCAATGCCCGGGAAGCCCCTGCCACAAAGAGCTTCTTCCGCCCCCACCAACAGTGCTGAGGCTGAGAAGCCCTGACACCAGGTTTAAATGGTTTCTGGAGTTTCTGAAGGTGCAGGCCAGTGACGCAGAGTGAAAGCGCAGGGTGACACTTGTGGGGAAGCTACATACCTGAGGTGAGGACGCGACGGGGCCCACTGGCCACCGTACTGAAAACCCCCAGAGAGTTCCTCCAGTGGGCGGTCCGACCTAGGCCTCTTCATAGCACTCGGCCCACGGCCGCTCGGGGAAGGAAGGAGGGCAGGAAGAAGCCTCGCTGAGCATTCTGCTACTGCCCCTGCCTGCCACCGCCGCCCCGGCCACCACTGGCACCACGGGAGCACCCAGGACTTTTCCCAGGGCCGCTCTGTAAAAACCAGCCCTTCCCTGGTTTAGCCCTGAGGTCCTAGCAGCTGCCAGTTCGGGAAGTTTCATTTTTGCTTTGCTGGACTCAAGGCAGAGAATCCAGGTGGGGACACACCAGAGAGTCCAAGACCCCTAAGCGAGCTGGTGACATTACAAACTGCCCCCCGCCCCGGACCCCACCACAGACCGAGTTTATTTCCTCTCCTCCAAAGCAGCGGAGAGTCGGCCCAGGAAACGTTAGCCATCGCCTGGAGAAGGACGGCACGTCGGTCACGGATGGGCCACCGTGCCTCCCCGAGGCGCCACTCCGCGGAGCCCTAGGGTTTGAGGAAGGCACCACCAAGACAACAGTGGGTACAAGAGCAGGAACGCAGAGGAGACTGGCAGTGGGGCGGGGGGTCTCTGCCCACAGAGGAGGCCGCCGGGCTGCCCAGGCCCCTGTGAGATCCTGGTGCATCTGCTGGCGGTCGCAGGACTGGCACAGACTCCCCCCAAGCATCTGCAGGCAGGAGGTGTGCGCGGTGCAGACGCCGCGGGGGGAGGGAGTTGGGGGAGAGAGGCCACCACAAGTTGGTTACCATGTGCCCGGAGAGGGAGGGAAGGACGGGAGGGAGGCGACTCTTTTTATAGCAAGCAAACAAACTGCTTTCCTCTAAGAAGCCGAAAAGGAAACAAGAAAGAGAAAGGAAGACGAGGCTATGTTGCTGCCCATTCCTGGATGGGCAGTAAGAGCCGTCTGGTGTGGTTTGCCCAGAGGACAAAGGCCAGGGCAGGCGCACTGAGGCCAGGGTCACGGCCACCTTCCGCAGCCCCTCCAGCAGCTGAGGTCAAGGCCAGCCAGGCCGCTCGGCCCTCGGCAACGCAGCGGCACAAGGCAGGCGCAGTGCCCGACACACCCCACTCTGCGCAGAACCCGGGGGCAGCGGGGCAGCCGCTACCCCCATCTCCCGGCCTTGGGGTCAGTCTGTTTGGGAGGCCACGGGGAGCGAGGGAGGAAGCCAGGCTGGCCGGCTGCACGCCCCCGCCCACTATGCCCTCGAGAGGGGCCAGGGGTCGTGTGTGTCGGAGCAAGGCTTGAGCAGGACACTCCCTTCCCCCTTCCCCCTCAGTTCCCTTCCCTGTCACCCTCAGCCACCCTCCGCTCCCCTGAAGCCCACCCTTGCCCTGCGCCCCCAGGCCCTGCGCCCAACACAGGAGCCGGGCCACGTGCCCTTCCTCCTCCCTTTGTTCACACCGTGGAGAAGCCTGCACTGCTACTCCGAGAGCGCGCTCCATCCCATAATACGCAGCATGAACTATTTATAACCCTGAAAAACATCTTTATTATTATTTTTTTTTCTCCCCTCCAGAAACAGTCGCGCACGACGCTGTTAGGTCCACACCGCCGAGGCCCGGAGGGCGGCGGGCCGGGCGCTCCCTCCGGCCCTGCCCGGCGAGCAGATGGCATGTGGGCGTTAGCTACCAGCCTCCTGGCAACCGGAACATCTGTTCCTGTTAGAAAATGCTAATTGCCATCAATCAGGACAACACCTACCCACATTTACATGCAAGCACACATGCAGAAAAAAATCTAAATTTCTCCAAGCACAACGCTCCCTGCATGTTAACTAGCAGGGGCTGCCAGAGGCCAGCACCTCACCCGGGAGGTTCCAATCTGGGCAGCGCCAGCCTCCCGGGACCTGCCCCTGGGCCCAGCATAGGAAGGGTGGCCCTCGGGGAGCAGCAACCCCGCAGCCGCTCGGCCGCTCGCCCAGGACGTGGACATGGGGTGGGCCATCTGAGCAGAAGGCCTGCCGCGGCTGGGACCAGACACTCCTTGCAGCTCTCCTCCCCCATTCGAGTGGGGTGACCTGTCTCTGAGCAAAATCTCTGGGTGTCCCTGCATCTGCCAGGAACAACTGGTCAGAACTTCCGGCCCAGAGGTCTGTTCCGTTTCCAAATCTGAAGGGTGCTCCGGGGTTTCCCACCCCAGTGCTCTAGCAGGGGCTCTGGCGGCTGCTTCCTGGCCCCTGGCGGCCTTCTCGCTGCGTGCGTGCTGCCCCGCAGCCCCTCCCGCGTGTCGGGGGTCGTCTGGGACCTCTGTCCCTGGAGCACTGGGCCACTTTTGGTGACACACCCCATACCTCCCCAGGCTCCAGAGATCTGGAACACTCCTGGGTGGGAAGGCAGGGAGTCATCCTTTAGAAGAATTTTTTTTTTAATTTGAAATCATTTAAGACTCTCAAGAAATTGCAAAAAATAGCACAGAGAATTCCTACATTCCCTTCTGTAATGGGCTGAATTATGTCTCCTCGACAGTCGTGCGGGTGCCAGAGCCCTGGCCCGCAAGACCCCAGACGGAGGCTATACTTGGAGAGAGGGTCTCTAAAGACACGATTAAGGTTAAACGAGGTCATGGGGTGGCCCTAATCCAGTTAGACTGGTGTCCCCATGAGAGGACGAGATCGGGACACAGGGCGTAGGGGGCTGTCTGCGTGCCAAGGACTGGGGGCCCCAGCCGGAACCGATGCTGCCAACGCCTGGACCTCGGACTCCCAGCCTCCAGGACAGTGAGAACGTATTTCTGTTGACCACCCTGTCCACGCCACTTCTCTGGGCCCCCCCGCCCCCCAAGGAGCGCACTCCAAAACACCCTGCCTTTCTACAGCACGTTCGCAAACCAGGCCCCTGCTCTGGGGGTCCCGCCAGCAACAGAGCGCGTCCGAGCCTCACCAGCCTCACGATGCAGCCTTGCACCCTCTCCGTCAACACCTCCCACATGGTCTGCAGGGAGGGGCTTGTTTTATTCCTAATTCACTGCAGACCTATATTTGGGGTGTTTTAAAAGAATTATTGGAAAAATAGAATAAGGAAGGCTTAACCAAATAGAAACCCCAATTCCCTATTATTAGATTCAAAAGATAAAAAATTACCCTTTCGATTTGCTATAAAAGACCCCAAGTGCCCACTCTCAGCTTCTCATGCATCTGGCGGGGGACCGGGGACAACTGTCCCCAGAGAGCCCCTGTGGCTCAAATTCTGGATGGCCTGGCGCTGCTCCCTCATCCGGGGCTGTCCCCTCGCGGAACCCAGCCCACAGCGCTGTTGTGCGGAAGCACAGGGATGGCACGTGTCAACCTTGAGAGAACCTTGGATCGGACGATGCCCCCACCACCTAACACACACACACACACACACACACGCACACGCACACGCACACGCGCGCCACCATCCCAGGATGCCAGCTGGGCCGGTCTCCAAGCCTCCAACACTGCTTTAGAAACTTCGGGCTCGCAGAGGGAGCCCCCATGTCTTCTGAGTGTGTTACGTGATCTTTGGTGAACGTGGGGGTATCTTCTGAGTGCTTCCAGGTCCTTCCATAACGTTGACATCCTGACTCAGCCCCTCGGAGGCTGCAGGAGGCCACACCCTGCGAGCTTCCTGCGCTCCAGCCCTTGCTCCACACACCGGAGACGCAAGGTCACTCAGAGCACCATCTGTCCCAGCCCCACCTCCTGTCCCATCCCAAGGAAAACGAGAAAAATGGCTCTGTTCCGCCTCCCTGCGCTCTCTGTGCGCCCCCCCCCGCCCCGCAAAACCCTGACCTCTGCTGCTGAATCAATTTCCAGTCCTGCGGTGCTTGCTGGCACTCCTCCTTGCCCACAGAACACAGATGTCTTTGACAGCGCCAGGCCTGGGGATTCTTAACGCACCCTTGCAAATAAGATAAAAAAAATAATTTTCTGCCAATCCGCACAAATCCTTGCTTGTCCATTTGCCCTTTAAGTGGAGTTCACCTCCAGCCCGCATGCCCACAAGAACCCTACGGAGGCGAGGGGGCCCCACCGGGTGACAGTCTGGCCGAGAGGCCAGCGAGACCTCCAGGTGGGAGCGGCTCACCCACCCTCCCGGTCTTTCAGGAGTGACCCACTGACTCTGCAGCCACGGGGCATGTGTGCACCCACGTGGAACCCGCTCGTGTTTCTCCTCCGTCAGGGTACCCCCTGTAAGTCACAGTTCCGCACATTGGCTGCCCGCAACTGGGGTCCTGTTGGGTACACACAGGCCAACACAACATCCTAAAGCCGGCTCCTCCCCCGCGCCAGGCACCACGGGCTGCGGTGGGCGGTGACTGTCCTCAGACGGGAGACAAGGCCCTCCCCAGGACGGCTCCTATCTCCTGGGAAGACTGGGGCCGGGGTTGCGGACTGGGATTAATCGGCCAAGGCCCTTTTCTGAGTCCCCAGTTTGTTCCCCAGGACACACTGTTTGCTCCTTTTTTGAGCATCCCCATGGGCCCCCCCCAGTTCTGGGCTCTCATTTCTGTCTGCACCGTCCGTCTGACTGATGCCTCCCATCCACGGCCGGCCCCCTCCGTACGCAGCGTACCGGCCACAACACCGACTTCCACGTGCCCGGCCGCGTGCCCACCCTGCTTCCTTCCCGGGGGCTCCGCCTCACCTCATCGGGCCCGGCCCCGACTTTTGCATCCGCCTCCTTCCTTCCGACCTCTCCAGGCCTCCTCGCCACCCTCGCTGGCTCACCTGCCCCACCCACGGCAGCATGGACGCACTCCTCCCCCACAGTGGGACAGAGTGTGCACTAGGCTTGCGTCACGAGCTGCCTGTTTTTAGGGTTAGATTTGGTTTCACGTTCAATTCTTAGTTGGCTCTCAAGACCCACCTCAATACTGGGATGATGGGACGGGGTGGAGCGGAGCAAACTGGGGACCCAGAAAAGGACCCCAGCCAGTTAGTCCCTGTCTGCGCCCCCAGCCCCAGCCTCCGGTCTTTGTTCCTGGCCTGCCAGCGGCTACACTCTCAGCATGGTCTTCAAATGTCCAACGGCAGGTGGACAGTTCTCGTGCGAGTCCCAGGGTCTGGGTGAGATTGGTACCACGGGGCGGGGGGGGTGGCGCTGAAGGTGAGCAGTGGGGGACATGGGGAGGTCACCGTCCCTTCCTCTCCTCATCGTTCTCTCTAATGGTCTCAAAGGCGTGAGTGAGTAGAGCTGTGTCCTCCAAAAGCAGATGCCGAAGTTCTGACCCTCAGGGCCTGTAAGCGTGACCCGATCAGGACTTAGGGTCTTTGCAGATGTGACAAGCTACGATGAGGTCCTACCACAGCAGGTGGGCCCGAATGCTACGGCTGGTGTCCTCGCAGGGGGAGGGACATGTGCACACATGCAGAGGGGACACACAGGTAGAGGGGAAGAGGTCAAGTGATGGAGGCTGACTGGGGCGATGCTTCCATGAGCCAGGAGACACCAAGGGTGGCAGGTGACCACCAGAACCCGGGGGAGTGTGGCCCGGCTTCCACACGGGCTTCAGGTTCCCGGCCCCCAGAACCAGCAGAGAATAAGCCTTATTGTTTTAGGTCCCGGTCCACGGTCCCTGACTCTCCCACCCAGTGCCTGCACTCGGAGCCCCGCCTACCGGTTGCCCAGCCCAGCACCCAGGGCTCTGGGCCCCAGAGGCCGGTCTCGGTCTCTGATGAGCATGCGGATTCCTGCCTCTCCGCTCACACTGTTTCCATCTGGGGCACAGCCAGGAGAAACTCCCAGCTACATCTGGAAACTCTTCTCACCCTTAATTGTTCTTAATGCCTTAACACACCGAGTGACTAATGGGCTCTAATTGGGCAGCTCCAGCGCCCCGAGGGGAATGTGCTGACAGCCCCTCCCGACCCGCCGGCCTCGGGGCTGCTCACTCCGGAAGCTCAAAAGTCACCCAGAGAAAAACACTGGCCTGTCCTCCTGCTTTTTAACCAATGTCACACCAGGGCCAATAAGGAGTTTCATCCTTCCACCAGCAAATGTGGGGCAAAGAAACGGACTGGGAAGGAACCAAACGCAGATGGCACAAAATGTCCCCAAGGCCACTGAGGTTTGTGACATCTGTCTGGGACAGGCAGATGGGGACTGGGAGGCAAACCCAGCACTAGTCAACAAGGTGGACATTAAAGAGCCCGGGAGGTCCCAGCCGCAGCGACACAGGGCACGGGCCTCCTCGAGTTCTTACAGGAAAGGAGAGGTGGGGCGAGAGCAGGGCTGACCTCAAGACCCGTCCCGAATCTTTTTCAGATACATTTCACAATAGAAGGGGAGCCACAGGTGTGTCTGGAAGGACCCACGTCCCCAAAGCCTGGCTCAAGCTACAGCTGGACATCCCAGGATCAGGCGTGGGAAGCAGTGAGGTGCCCCGCGGGAGGAAGGAGCCCCAGAGCACCTCTCGGGTGGCTGGGTGGGTGTCTGTCACCTGCTCCACCAGCAGCAGCCAGGGTTCCCGGGCTAGGCAGGCACGCACCAGCTGCAACGGTCGCGGGAAGGTCCCATCGGCTCTGGTGTAACTCGATAACGCCCCGCTCCCCCGCCCCCACCCCCGGGAGACGGTTGCCTCACGCTCCGGAGAGCTCGGGGCGCGGCCGCGCTGCTGATGCGGGCAAGCCTGGGCTTCAGCTCAGCCCCCAGGGTGCCTGTGATGGATCCCAGTTTAACAGCTTTTAAAAACCAGAAGACAAGAGCGGGGCGTGATGGATGGTACAGGAAGCACGCTCGTTCAGGGGTGATTTATGGGAAGTCGCCTGATGCCACCTGTGGGTCCATCCCTGGGGCAGGGGGTGGGGGGGCCGGGGTAGATGGACCGGTTCTAATGTTGGGGGCGGAGACGGCCACCGCACGTGCCCTCTGCCCAGCTCCAGCGCGCTCACCCCGGCCCCAACACGGGGGCAGCGGCCCCAGCTTTGGCCGAACGCCATCCCCTGCATGCGGCCAATTTTGAAGGAGTCGATAAAGACGCATCCTTTGCTGTACGGTAAGACCCAAATTGAATCCACATGGGAAGGAAGAGCTTCAGAAGGGGATCTAAATGACGGGACCCTTTCCGAGGCAGAGAGGACGGCGGGGCCGGGACCTTGACCTGGAGGGAGCCTGCTCCCTCCGACGCTCTCCTTGGACCCCTTCCTGTCCCCACCTGACCCCCCCGCCCAGCAAGGCCACCTCGGCAGTGAGGGGAGCAAAGAGCCCCATGTGCCACGGGCTGCGAGAGAGCACCTCACTGGGCAGAGGCGCCCACCAGCTTTCCCTGCAGCTTCTCCGTCACCGGTCCCCAGCTCTCCCAGGACGCGCCTCCTCCCGGGGACACGGCATTGCCCTCCAGAGGCTCCCACCATCCCTAGGACAAAACCCCAAATCCCTCCTCCAGCCTAGGGCTTCTGAATTCAGCCTAACACTCTCCATCTCCCTCCGCTCCCTGCTCAGCCACCCAGTGGCAGACCAGCCTTCCGGCAGCTTCTCCAACAGGCCTGTGCTCAGACATCCCTCCGCCCCCTCAGCCCCTGTTCACAGCCTCAGCAGGAGGGTCTGCCCTTGCCGCCTGGGGAGGGGCGGTGGGGGGGGACAGCAGACTCCGGGCTCTGTCACCTGCGTCATTTTCTTCACAGCTCTCACAACCTGACATGAGTAGCAACACTCCAAGGACCCGGGCTGGACTTTGCCGGCGGCGCTCGGGTGTGTTGAGCCATGAGCCCGCGGCCAGAAGAGAAGCCCCGGACGCCCGAGGCAGAGACGAGATCCAGTTCCACCCTCTGGAGAGACACACCGGGTGGCGTGCAGAGCCTGACTCCCTGGGTTCTAGAACGGGCTTCTTCCCAGGAGGATGGGAGGGACGAGCCTGCGCCCTGGTCTCTTTGCCCAGAATGCTCACTGGCACCGTTTGCTCAGCCCGGACAGGGCCAGCGCACAGGCCTGGGGGGGACGGGGACGGGGACCACCGGCTCTGGGGGAAGGACTGTACTGGACCTCACAGTGGTGCCACAAGGGAGGTGTCTGGTGTTTGTCCCCGGGTCCTGGGAGGTGACCTCTAAAGTCTTTGGAATTCCTGGGGGATTGGAGTGTCTGGTAGTTATGAGGGGTCCCTTTGATGACATTTGACTTTGTACTGACCAGAGGGCTCGGGGTGGACCCGTGGGTAGCTCCGAGGGAAGGGTAATGCAGAGACTGGAACTCTCCCTCTGGGGTGGGGAGGGGGAAGGGAGGGGGCTGGAGCTGGGTTCAGTCATGTGACCCACGATGCGGGATGGACCCAATGAAACCCAGGACACCTGAAGATGGGGACGGTAGTGGCTGGTGGACACAGATGTGCTGGGACAGTGACTGCCCCGACTCTCCAGGGAGAGAGCCCGGCATCCGGGACCCCCCAGCCCTCGTCCTATGTACAGCCTTTATAATAAGACTGTAGCCGCAAGTGTAGAGCTTTTTCGATTTCCAGAAGCCTTTTGAGCAACGTATCGGAAATGAGGGGGTCATGGGGACCCGCAAGTTTACAGCCAGTCGGTCACAAGTGCAAGGGGCCAGGGGACTCAGGCGGGCCAGTGTCTAGGGGACAGGGCCCGAAGCCTGGCGGCCTGCCACTGGCTCCAGCAGGTTGGTGGCCAAGCAGAAGTGCAGCCCGCCCACTCAAGGTGGGGACGGGGCGGGAACCGGGCCCCCCCTGGGCCAGATGAAGTCATGACAGGGCTCCAGGGATATCTGGGCAGTGGGACACGGGACCCACTGTGCCGAGTCCCCGCCGTGGCCTCTACAGCCTTGTGCGCCGGCGCCAGTCAGCGGACGCCACACCCAGTCCGCGCTCCTTCCTGGGCCCCGCCCCTCCGCAGCCAGGTCGACAGGGGTCAGGGCGCAGAGGGTAGCTGCCCTCGCACAATTTTACCCAGCACATTCTGGGGACCTGCTGATTCTCCCCTGAAGCCACAGAGCCCCCGTGACCTGCAGACTAACACAGACAGAATGTCCCCGCACGTCCCTGCACGAAATAAAGTCCCCACAGCACAGTGTTTCCCCGCCACAAACGAGACTCCGGGCGGGACAGGCGAAGGGGGCGCGCGGCCTTACCTGGTCGAGGCAGGTGCGGCCTGCTCTCCGGTAGCCGGAGGCCCCGCTGGGCTCTTCCTGGAACTGCCTTGGGGTGGACGGCGGCTGGGGACGGGGTCAGCAAGAACAGCCTCAGGGTCTCAGCGAGGGAAGGAAGGCGCCTCCAACCTGGAGGGAAAGGAAAGAACGCCGTTAACCGCCCTGGAAGCAGACGCGTTCGTTTTTGACCTAAAACCAACACCTGTGTTAATAAGAAAGGCGAGGGCAGCTTCAAAGCCACTTGGATGCCACCAGGGATCGCGCCCCGGGGGAACAAGGGGAACCTTGCGGGGAAACAAGCCGCGAGGCCTCTCTCGCCGGAGGCCCCTGCGTGCCAGCGGGTTCTGCCGCCTGGGTGGGCACCCTTCTCCGGCTCTGGCCGGCCTGGTGCCCGGAGCCCCGGCCCCAGCGGTTCTCGGCCTCACCCGGCCGTCTTGTCTCACACCTCCTTCGCTCACTGCCCGCTGGGGCCCACGGCCATGGCTGCCACCACTCCCACGTGCCCTCCCCCCTCTCTTTTTAAGGACTGGTTAGGGACGGCACTGTCCTCACGCACCCCTCCCAAGGTGTCCTGTTTCACTGGGGTTGACCACAGCGGCCTGCAAGCCAGGTGAAGCCAGATTTCGGGACCCTGAAACTGACATGATGGGGGCCTCTAAGAAAACACAAGGCGATAAACGCAAACTAACACACGGGGTCTCGCGTGAGGCCTATGCGGATACCCGGACCCTAAACCATCTGGCCTGCCATGGCGACATGTCACCCTTGTCCTCCGATGCCCCCGCCTGTGCAGCCCCCAGGCCTCGCTCCCGCCCCTCTGCAAGCACGCGCACCCCCCACCCCCCGCCTTTGCACCTGCTTGTCCCTCTGTCCTGGGGACTCCACCATACGGCCCCTTTCCTGTGGGGCCGGCGGGAGCAGAACACACCTCCTCAGAAATAACATTCCCTCGCAGTTCCTGACCCCTTCGCCACGAACGTCCCCAGGACTTATCACAGACGCACCTACGGGTTTCCTGTTGCCTTTGTTCCGACCCCACGCAGGGCCCTGAGGGCCGCCGGCTGTGTCCGGTCAGCCGAGGTTCTCTCCCCAGTGCCCAGGCCACACCTGGCACGCAGGTGAAGCTCACTTGGGAGTCGTCAAGCGAATGAAGGAATGAGTGAACCGCACCCCACTTTCATCCTCCCGCACTCACACCTCTGGTTTACTTAGAAATCACCCATGGGGACCCCCGGGAGAGGGGGCAGCTGCTTCCATCGGGGCGCTGGCGGCTGGCTGGGTTTTACTGGGGGTAGGAGGCACCCAGGCCTTGGAAGTCGGCGCTTCCTTTGCTCCAAACTGGTGGGCGGGCCATCGGGCAGAGTAACACAGAGACCCCCCCCTGGACGTCCACTCTGACCGGCCCGGGCAGAGTCATGAGGTGGGCCAGGGAGTGGTTCCACTGCGCCCCCCGCCCCTCTCAAGAGACAGGCCCACGGCCTGGAGGAGAGGAGGCACATGCTCGAATGCCAGGGCCAGGAGGCCCAGGGTCAAGGCCGCAGCCTGCAGTCCAGACTCCGTGTGCAAAGGGGTCGGGTCCTCGGGGGAGGGGGGCTGCGTCTTCCTCACTCTCTGAGCCCCACGGATGCTCCCCACCAAGCACCAAGCACCAAGCACGGCACCCACGCCCACAGTCCCAGCCTTGGCAGGCACAAACGCCGCCCGGGGGCGGGCGGGGAGCCCCCGGCAGCTGACCTTCACGCGCGGAGACCCCTCGCTCACGTTGGTGGTGAGGGCCCCCCAAATAATTTGGGTCCCGGAAATTTCCCAGGAAGGCCGCACACGGGTGTTGGTGCTGGAAGAAGGTGACCCTGGAGGAAGGCCTAGAGCTGGAGATGCCAGGCATGGTCCGCCCAGGGCCGGGGCGGGGGCCTGCGCAGGGGGTGTCTCCGAGAGGGGCGGGGAAGAGCCCGTTCCCACCTCCGGCGCTTCTCAGCTCTCAGCCCAGCCCCACCTGGCCGCTCCGCCAGCGGCAGCTGCTCCCACAGGGGCAGGAGGCGGGGGCTGCCTGGTTGTTCGAGCCCCAGAAGCACCCTGTCAGATTGTTGCCCCGGGGGGGAAATTTGAACATTTATTCGGAAAGACGTAAGCACCCCCGTGTTCACAGCAGCATTATTGACAACAGCCGAGGGGCGGGACCGGCCTAGCATCCTTCGACGGAGGCCCCGGATGAAGGCTGAGCACGCGCCCCCGAGGGAACGCTGCTCAGCCGGGAGAAAGGGGGAAGTGCCGCCATTTGCAACGGCAGGGAAGCATCTCGAGAACGGAGGGCCACGCGAAGTAAGGCCGCGCGAAGGGCAAGGACTGCATGATTTCGTTCATAAGTGGGAGGTAAAACTGAAAACAGCAAACAAACAGACAAGAAAACCGAACAAACTCACGGACACAGACCACGCAGGTCATGGCCAGAGGGGAAGGGGGACACACAGGGTTGAAGGGGGTCAAGTGCGCGGTGAGGAAAGGGGGCCAGAGTCTGGGCGTTGGGCATGGGAATGTGATGCCCAGGGGGCGTGTGACAGAATTGTACACTCGAAACCTGCAGAACGTTGTTAGCCCCGGTCGCCCCGATACTTTTTAATTTTTTGGAAAGTAGATCTTAAGAGGTCTCGTCCCAAGGGAAAACACTGGAACTGTGTGCGGAGATGGATGTTACAGTGGACCTGCTGTGTGGTGACCCTCTTGCAATACAGACAAACACTGAATCCTTATGCCGCAGACCTGAAGCAAATACAAACTAGCACGTCGGTTTCGTCTCCCCAAAACTGGGGAAAGCTCATCGTATCGGCAAGGACTGGACATTCACTTCTAAAAACCACCCAGAAGTCCACGCCCAACGCTCATCCTCCAAACCCCGCCAGCCCATTAGGAGAGACTCGAGACCGCACCTGCTTCTCAGTTCGGCGAGGCCCCATTTCCCTTCCCCGTTTTCCCCTCAAAGCGGCCCCTGCTGGGCGCCC
>PVJD01007646.1:0-81572 GCA_004026545.1 Mormoops blainvillei | reverse complement strand
CACCATACTGTATCCCAGGTGCTCATGGATGCTGCATTGCATCTTCAAGTTTCAGGAAGCGCATGTACTTAAGTAGCTCCAGGAATCTCATGTTATATCTAGGGTCCTGACATCAAAATGACTCACTCCAGTGACTCTCAGTTTCAGAGTCCCAGGAAAAACAAATAATTAGCTTAGATGTTTATTTGCCCTGTATTAATAAGCAATGACCGGTGGTTTGGAGACGTGAATACAGACATGGCATTTCAAGGTTAACTGCTGTGGTACGAAGCCTTCCTGGGAGAGAAGATATTTATCAAAAGCCAAAGAGCCACTCCAAAAATTATAATAAGATGTGAAATATTAGGAATGTAGTCTCTAGATTAGACATATAGAAACATTAATAAGCAGAGAAGAGAACTAAATTCTGTTCAATTTTGTGTGACAACCAAGGTTTATGTTATTGACTGGTTTATGTTATTCTTCGCATTTTATGGTGAGAAAGTTAAGGAAAGATAGATTAATTTACCCCCAAAACTAAAGAACTAGTAAATAGCAAAGCTGGGCTTTTACATGAAGACTGGCTCCAAACCGTGCCACATTATAATCCTTCCTTTTTGGTTGGCTAAAATTTGGCTCACAAGAAATAGACAAGGAGCAGAAAACCAGAGCATTTATAAGAAAATTTTAGTAACCCCCTGTGGTGGCCTGCGATGAGAATACACAGGAGGTATACAACAATTTCAAGCACTTTCCTCTTATTTGTCAAAAAATTCCAGAATATTCTTCAAACAGAAAATTACATAATTTTTAAGGGGCTCTGCACTGGTTCAGTTGCAGTCCAGTTAATAACTTTATAGCCAGTTAATAAAGAAGCTAAAAACTGAACCAAGGAAGATATTGTGAAGCATTGAACAAATGATTAGTGGGAAAAACTCAAGAGACCATGTAATACATGCTGTTCATTTAAATTGTATTTCTATTTGAGATATTGTAATGACAGACCATCCCTGCTGAACTTGGCTGTATCAAAACTTTATTGTTTCCTAATTTGAAATAGGAGCATAATCTGTTTTTAAGGAACTCATTTTAATGAGAGATAGTGGAGGGAAATTAATCACCTTCTTCTCCCTCCAAGTATTAAAGTAATTAAAAATAAACATTAAAAAAGGTAAGATCAAGCGACCAACTGTATTGCCGGTGAAACTGAACTACGTAAAAGAGTCAGCCTGAGGTAGAATATAGTCTGTCTATTCCTACCACTTTACTTGAAATTATTCATCTAGTCCCAGGCAGTTGCTGGACATGAGCATGCCCCGTTCTCCCTCCACACCCATCCCCCCACCAAAGAAACACAAGGGAAGTCTACATATGGGGCTTATAAGAAAGAAAACAGGATTTCTACACCACCCACCGACAATGACTTTCCATTTCCCACCAATAAAGAGCTCCTTCTACCAGGAGACATGCACTAAGGAGGAAGCAAGACAGTTGAACATTTCTTGCCACTGGTTCTAGGTGAAGAGAAGTTACTCGTTTATGTCCCATACACAGACGACTCAGTAATGTTCCTATCTGTTTATCCATCTGTGTATCTATGTACACCTATGTATCCATAAATCTATGTATATAAGAATCTATATGTATCTATCTATCATACAAACTCTCTATGCCTAAAAATAGTGCCTGGATATTTTTATGTACCAAGCCTATTCTTTAGCTATAAAACTATTATGCCAAATATTTAAAATATTAACTAGAAATACATGCATGGAGAGAAATATAATATGTGAACATTTGAGGCCTGAGTTTCAGGGACATCGATCTCCATGTGGTGAATATAAAATCGGTGCTGTGGTCATTCAGAGACGGTGTAAATTAGATACTATGTCTTTTAAATGATTAGTAATTTATAAATTTCATTGAGAAGTGAAAATAGTCCAGGCTGAGAAGCAGGAAGCACATGACAAAGTAATTAGTATATAATTCACCTTTCTAGGGTCCCTGACTCATTTCAAAGGAAGATTTTTAATATCACACTAAATTATAAGCACAACACTTTACAAATTTAAAAATATATGAAGTACAACTTAGATGGGGTAGATGCTCTGCCATGTGTCACTGAGCAACACCTCTGTGTGTTGAACAGACAAGAAGCTCTAAGCATGTCGAGCCTCATTTTAAAAACCAAGGCTGTATCCTTGGTTCTTAAATAACACCTCATTCTCTTTAAACCGGACATCCAAATATGAATTAAAGGGTGAAAAATACTTAAAGAGAAATGATTAGGCAAATATTTCTGTTTTTATTGCTTAGGAAATATGAAATTCTCTCACTGTGGCAATTCTGTTTTTTGGTCTCTCCCTCTCAGCCCTGCCCACAGTCAGAAATTTAAGGATCGAGCTTCTATGTTGAATCTTATAACATTAAAGAATCTTTCTGGACTCCCAGGAACCATTATAAGATTGCAGAGGAAGTTCTTATTTTTCTTGCTCCTCAGTGAACAAAGTAGCAAGAAAAATTATACTTAACTTATTATTTCATTTATAATTTTCATTCAGTACCCTGCTGTGTGACAGCATAGCTTTATCCCAGGAATTCTCACCCCATAGCATCACGATCAGGGCAGAAAAAACTATTCTCTGCAGGCCAGAATAAGATCTGGAGACCTGCTGTTCAACATTATACCTACAATACTGTATTGTGTACTTAAAAATTTGTTGGGAAGGTAGCTCTCATGTTAAGTGTAAAGAAAATTAAAAAAATTTTTAAAAACTTATGTTGTGCATCACTTCCTCTTGGATGGTGCTTCTTAGCCAAGGATGGGTTTCAAATTTATTGAGAAACTTTTATGAAGGCACAAAATACACATGCCAAAATGCAAGACCTGGAACTTCTGTTAATGTAAATCTGGGATTGAGACAAAGTTACATTGAATTTGGAAAAAGTTACCCAGTGTGACTACCATGCTTATCTCTGGTTGGGAAACACTTTTCTACGAAGCATGAAATTTACCCCAGTAATAAAACCAGGCCATCCATCAAGGAAGCATTTTGAACTATTTGTTACTGCTCTGCTTCCTTTCTGTATGCCTCGATCACAAACCATGCCTTTGGCCTGCCTATCAAGGTTTTGTTACCGTTAGCATTTAACTAACTATTAATTTTAAAAGGGGAGAGCAAAGGGACTTACACAATGAGCTTAACAAACTGCAGAGCATGAGCCTACTTGCTTAGCCGGGAAGCTATAGCTTCCCACCCCGGGAGATCATAGCATTGCTCCACCAAGGGGATGGACACTCCTCCCTTCCCAGGTCTTGACCAAGGAGGCCTGTCGGTCTAACTATGGGGTGGACTCATCCAAAGCGTGCAAAAACTCTGGAAGTCGGCTGGTCATTTTGAAAAAGCTTCTGGCCTATTCCAAGCCCTAGCTAATATAATCCCAGGGGAACAAAGAATCAGTCTGTCTGTCTGTCTGTCTGTCTCTCTCTCTCTCTCTCTCTCTCTCACCTGATGGTCTGCGCTTGCACAGTGCACTCGCCTGTTCTGTCCATGGCCGTGTGGCCCCAGCATTTGCACGGCCTCTGGCTGTGTGAACTCCACCCACAGGGCCCAGGAGGAGCCTGAATACTGCAGCACAGGAATGGGCTGGGGCTGGAAACACAAGCTAAACTACTCAGAGGCTGGACTGGACTGGACTTTAATATGGAACAGAAACCCTGGGCGGTGGCCTTTATCCTGGCCCTCATCATGACAAGATTGCAAGTTTTCCATGGTGAGATGGATGCAGATGGGACATTGGGAAGGCAGGAGGGTAAACCCCTTAATTGTACATCATCAATAAAATTTACCACAAAGCCCCATCCTCCCATTAGGGTCTCAAGAAATTCTTTTCCTTGTGTTACCACAAGAACTCTGCTGCCACCAATAACAGTTTCACTTTGTTTAGGTAAACTCTTGCTTTTTTTGCTTAACTTTCAGTCTTCTGTCTTCCTTTCTCCAGTTAGAGACACTTCCCAATACCAGTTTGAGAATGCATGCTGGCCTTTCCTGCTGAGCATTCTAAGAGGAGTGCATTTTTTAACAAACAGCTCTTTCAAAGAGTATTTTCAAAGCCCTGGACTGGCTCACTCTTAGCTGCCACCATCTGTTACTGTTCCCTAGAAAGAACAACCTCTGTCACTTCACAGTGAGATCCACAGGCCCAGATGGCAATCTCTCCTTCTACCCCATTTCTTGAACAATTCCTTCCTTAAGTGTTTGTCACAGGTGTGCCATTTTGGGTCCCATCCAGCCTATACTCAGAATCTCTCTCCCTCTCACTACAGCATGGTTAGCCTCCTTGGCATTATTTACTGTCACTACTCAGTGTAAAAACCAAAATTTTTCCACCTATTTTTAAAGCCAGTTAGCAACCCAGCATCACTCAGATTCAGAACCACTGTCTATGAATTGAAGGAACTTGGACACCCCCTAAAACCCTCATCCTATCTTCCTAAAGGGCACAGAGGCATCACTGGAATTGGGCTCCAGAGGAGTTCTGGGTACTATTAAATACTTCTGATATGTGAATTCTCTAAGAACATATATATCAGATAACAGTGGATAAACTTGTCAATATGTTTTCTTTTTTAAGGATAAGGGCTTTCTAAAAGGATTTTGCTTTAGGTACAAAGCTTTATTACATAGTAAAAATAAATAAATATATATATAAGCTGAACAAAATTTTTTGAACTGGAAAAGTTATCAAACATAGAAATTAGAAATACTCTGAAGAAAGTAATAAATAATTAATGCTAGAAAAAGAAGAAAAGAAACCACCCATTAGAAAAGTAACCTATTTTTGAAACACTTTTTATAAGGAAACAACATTTAAGAAAGTATTTACAGTATCTGTGCACTTGGGATCTTAGCATATATATTATATTCATTATGCTTTTAAAGCTTTGCCCAGGTGGCTGTCACAGCTCTGCTTCAAGAAATTCTTCAGTTTCTATATTGTAATTTCCACATGAAACTCCTAAAAAGGCATGTAATTAAGTGACTAATGCAGGCCTCTGAGTTGGCTGTGTCCCAGACAACAGTTCAGAATGGGTAACTGTTTTTTCATCTTATCTCAAGAGGGAAAGAAAACAGCATGCTGGGATCACACCCATTCCACAAAAGACTATCTGGGACTATTTTAAGTCCTCTGGTATCCTCTTAAAGGGCCAGGAAAAGAAATTCTGTGAGAATTAGGTCAGTCTTTTATTTCTGGTTTTCAGACCTTGGATAAGTCACTGAATTTCTCTGCAATTGCTCTAAAACAGTGCCTCTCTCTCTCTCTCTTTCTCTCTTTGGTTATTAGCACCACTGTGCCAAGGATAATTTCAGAAATTTTTTCAGGCTCCACCACCAACCAACTTAATCAGATTCTCCAGAACTGAGGGCTGGGCAGGTACCTTTTCCTAAAACTCCACAGGAGTATCTGACTTATACCTCTGGGTCAGAAACACTGCCTTGTAAGACGGTGGTACTCACACCTTTCTGTGTCTCAGAATCACCTGGAGGCTTAGGTAGACAGGCAATCGCTGTGCACCACCCAGAGTCTCTGATTCCACAGCCTAGAGTGAGGTCTGAGAATCTGCATCCTAATTACGTTTCCGAGTGATGTTGATCCTGCTTGTCCAGGAAGCACACTTCAAAGAACATGGTCCTAAGACGCTATACCTCAAGTTCTAAGATCTGATGGTTGCCAGAGGGAAGGGGGCAGGAAGATGGGTAACAAAGGGGAATAAGAGGTACAACTTCCAGTTAAAAATACATAAGCACAGAGAGGTAATGTACAGCATAGGGAATATAGTCAGTAGTGTTACAATAACTTTGTATAGTGACAGAGGGTTGTCACATTGTAAGGTAAATAAATGTAGAATCACTACGTTGTATACCTGAAGCTAATATATTGTATGTCAATGATACCTTAATTTAAAAAAAATAAAGTGTGGTCACCTGGAAACTTAGTAGAAAGATGTTATCTGGGAGATTGTTAAAATGCAGAGCCATAGCCCTCACCCAAGACATACTCAATTAGAACCTATTTTTTAACAATTTCCCCAAGGGATTCAGATACGCATTAAAACTGAACAATCAATCTAAGGTTTGTTGAAATTTCTATAATTTCAATTTTGATAAAGAGCTGTTAAGCCTACTCAAAAATGGCATATATCTTTATCAATATATTGCACCACAAAAGCAGCAAAAGCAATAATTTTCTTTTGTGTTTTAAAGTACTTAAAATAGAAATTAACTTCTAATAAAACATCATAAAACCTTTCAGTCTTTTTTACTTTTCTTTTATTTCACCATCATTTCCTGATCTGATATTTGAACATAATTTAGTTTTTTATCCTGAAGTCCTCAAAAACTGCCGTTTTTCACAATTTGGCTTTTGGCACACAGGAGGTCCTGCTTAAATGGCTTATTCATTCACATCATTCCTGCTGTGCCTTACAGTGCATTTATATTTTATGTTAGCTCATTTATCCTTTTTCTGTCTACTTCCTGCTTGGTGGGGTATTTAGGGAGATTAGGACATAAAACCAGTGTATATAAGATATTACTAAAAAGCCTTCCTATAGCAAATATTTCATAACACTCAAGCAACAAAGAGTTCTCTTTCTTCCGTCTTCCTCCTCCTACCCTAAGAACGTAATTTTCTAAATTTCCCTAAAATGGATGTGTATAGTAGTGTGTAAAATCTCATATTTCCTCTTTTATCTGACTAGTCATCACTCTTAGCTGAATTCCTAGAGTACTAATTATAATTCGGGCATTGGTTATCAATGGGATTGAACTATCACAAAATAGGTGTAATAGAAAGACGTTTAATAAATCTATCATCAAAGCTCAAGTCCTTTGTCTTGCAATCTCACTTTAATGCTTTCTTTTTAAATATATCTTCTGGCCCTGGCTGGTGTGGCTCAGTAGCTTAAGCCCCAGCCTGCGAAGCAAGGGGTCCCTGGTTAAAATCCCAGTCAGGGCGCGTGCCGGGTTTGCAGGCAAGACCCCCAGTAGGGGGAGCTTGAGGGGCAACCACGTTGTTGTTTCTCTCCCTCTCTTTCTCCCCCCTTTCCCCTCTCTCTAAAAATAAATAAATAAAATCTTTAAAATAATTAAATATTTATTTGTTTGTTTGTTTGTTTGTTTATGGCAGAGCTGGACCAGGATGTGTGAGACATCTGCACGGCCTGGAAAGGAAGTGCCTTCTTAAAGTCCATGCCCTAGATTCCTCACTCACCTCACTTTTATCCTGCCCTCATTTGCTGTTAGTTATCTGTTGCTGGGTAATGAATTACCCCCAATCTTAATGGTTTAAAACAACCAACATTTCTTATTACAGTTTCTTGGGATCAGACTCCAGGTGTAGATCAACTGGGTCCTCCATCTCGAGGCTCCTTAACAGGCTGAAATCAAGGTATCAGCCAGCAGCTATAGCCATCCCGAGGCTTGACTAGGAGGTGATGTCCTTACAAGTTCGCGCACATAGTTGTTGGCAGGATTCAGTTCGGGCGCTGATGAACTAAGGACTTCAGTCCGTGCCCGCTGGTAGTGGGACATCTCCTTCAGTTCCTTGCCATGTGAGACTTTCCATACAGAAGCTTCCAACACGGTGGCTTTCTTCAACAGAGCAAGCACACAAGTAGAACCAGAGAGAGAGAGCAAGCAAGACAGAAGTCACAGTCTTTTATAAACTACCACTGACAGTGACATCTTGTCACTTTTGTCGTGTTTTACTCATTAGAAGCAAGTCATGAGGTCCAGCCCACACTCACCAGGAGGGGACGGCATAAGAATGTGCATAACAAAAGTCAGGGGTCATTGGGAGTCATCTCAGAGGGCTCCTCCCAAACTCTCCTTTCTACTCCTTTGAAAGCCATCCTTCGCTCTCCCTCTGTTCCCACTTTGCTTCTTCCTCTTCCTCCTCTTCTATTCCTCCTCCTTTTTTTTCCTTTTTCTTCTGACCCAACATATATTATTATGCTTGGCACAGTGGGAACGCAATGCTTATTGGTAAATGGATTGACTTAGAGTTTCATTATTTTATTATTTATTTGAAAGATTTTTAGGTTCTTTAATGTCTTTAAAGAAATGGTAAAAAATAGGTCCTGACATCTGGGAGCTGACTGGACATTAAGAGACAGGCCTTGGTGTCACTAGGATATGACCTGGGACTCAGAGCTAGCCCACAACGTTCTTCCACTGAACATACACATTTCATAGGACACCATCAGACAAGGCCATTCAGTGACTCTAACAGAGCAAGACTAAAAAGGTCGTTGTCCAAACTACAGAAATGAAGCTTCAGCCTTGCTTTGTCTTCTCACTTTCTAAATAAGAATTATTAAGATATTTAATCATGGAATTACCCCAATTTCCTGAAAACATCTAACCCAGTGCCAAATAAACTCTACGTCCTTGAACCTTTCTCAAAATCACCTAAACCATGCCCAGATCCTGTAATAAGTCCTTTCTAGCAGTCTTATTAAGACACTCCATGGTTTTACATGATGTGCTTTCACTCTCCTATCAACAAATCAAAAATTTAACTTCTTTTGACTACAGGTGACCCTGGTGGTCTTTGGTCATAGGGTGGTCTTTGATCTAACTGTTAATCTTAAAACTGATATAATTTAATTACTATGTACTATTTCAGAAGGATTAGCTTGCCTATGCTAATTTTGCCTCTTATTTAAAAAAAAAAACAACTTGATTTATGAAAACAAAATAAAGATAGCAACATTCTATTTCACTTGCTGTAAATTACACAAGGAAATCTTTGTTTATGAGTCATCTGATTCTGAGCAGCCATTAAGCCAATGCAACATCCAGAGGGAAGGAGCTAGCCTCCTTCTCATTTGGCTCTGACCCCTTCAATTCCCCCTCCCCCCCAACAAAGTACAATGCTGAGTACAGCTTTTGCCTAGCAAGAAGAACTGAATTATACTTCCCTAGGAAGTCAGCACAATGTTGTTCTACCACTGAAAGTTTGGCCTATTTTTTTTCTAAATGCACCCTGCCTATGTGATGGCCTCTGACTGTGCAG
This sequence comes from Mormoops blainvillei, assembly GCA_004026545.1. Classification (NCBI taxonomy): domain Eukaryota; kingdom Metazoa; phylum Chordata; class Mammalia; order Chiroptera; family Mormoopidae; genus Mormoops; species Mormoops blainvillei. The sequence continues at coordinate 72,512 of PVJD01007646.1, read as the reverse complement.
GAAATAGTTACATTGGAGTCTGGTTTCCTCAGACATTAAATCCACCCCTGATTTTTAAGAGGTTCAGCTCTTACCATGGGAAGTTACCTTCTTTGTATTTCTAGGATATTTTTGGATGTAAAACTTTCATTTAAGAAAACTAAATGATATTTAACTAAATTCCATATCTATAGTTAAATTTCTCTGAGCTTTAAGTCAGTCATACATAAAGAAATAAAAACTGGCATAACAAAGTACTTACACTGATATAAGGCAGCCAGTTTTTATTAATGTTCAGTTGAATATAAATTGACCTCACTATAGCTAGTCATGTAGATAATTAAAGAAAGTATAACAATACCATTGTTTAATGGCACCTCTAATTTAGTAATTCTCAATTCCATTAAATTGCATTAGGCCTTTTTTTAAAAAAATTGTTATTGAGCCATCAGTTAGAATGTGAATAAGTGATTCTTGCAATTTACCTTGGTAACAGAGGTGAATTGGACCCATAACTTAATCATTTTATAGCACATTACTCATTGTAAGTGTATTTTTATATTTATTCCAAATGTTAAACTTCTTAGACTATAATGGGAATAAACTTATACATACTAACTATTCCTTGTACTTTATTTTCCTTTTTGAGCAAGAAGTAAATAGTTGAGAGATAATAGAAAGAAGGGAAAGAAAGACACATACCCCAGGTATACAACAACAAACACTCTTTCTGTATAGAAATAATAATAATGCCATATAAAGAAATCTGTGTTATTGTTGTTGTTGGCTTTTTTTTTTGTGGGAGGAACAGTAGGGACTGCTTACCTGCTTTTTTGTTCAGTTTTATCTTATATTTTACTTTTTAAATCCAGCTATAACTTTATCTTCTTTGGGTCATATTACTACAGAATTAAAGCACCATGTAAAACATTAGTCAAAAAGAGGGATCAAAAATGTTGACCATATTATTTCACACACGTGGTAGGTAATAGAGAAAAAACTAAATTATATTTGTCTATGCACTTTAATAAGAATGCTTTTCAAAATGTCCCACTCAAAAGTAGGCATGATTTCACAGCCTAGGACTTGAAAACAAAAGAGATTGAAAGATCTCTAAAACATAATTGTATGATTAAATGTTGGCAAATGATACCAATGACAAAAAAAGGGTGGATGTGATATCTAAACAATCATCATAAGGCAGCTCGAGCAGATCCAAATTTAATCAGAGTAAGTAGAAAAAGTAGATGGAGAAAAAAAGGCATATCATGTATAATGAATATAGGAGAGGCACAGATGTCACAGAATAATTTCTGGAAATAGAAATCCCAGAATAACCTGAGGTTTGTGAAAAAAGGTAATGACAAAAAATTGTACTTTTTTCCTTATGTTTGGAGATATAAGAAAAGATAGGGACATAGCTACTGCTAAGCACAGATGATGACACATGATAGATGACAAAACAAGAAGCTTCTCAAATTTTGTTTTTATCATCTATATTCATACTTAAGTGAATGATCTTCCAATCAAAAAGTTCAAACTGAACTTCATAAAAGAAGAAAAGGTGCTAAAAATAAGTAAATGGTTGAATGAGCTCCTACAATTCTTATAGTTAGTGATAAATCCTAAAAAGTCTTTGGAAATGTATTTTATCACTTCATGCGGTATTTTATATTCAAAAATATTTCCTTAATAATTTAATGCTGGTTGTTTTATTACTCAAAGCAAAAAACTCTCTGTTTTATAGCTACATTTCTGTGCTTAGTTGTACACATTTATGTCTCTACCATGATTAGGTAATTTATCAATTTAGGGATATTGCCTGGCTCTATGACATCAGGTTTTCTTTCATGTCTGAAAAACCATTTGCTATTCCACCTTTTATTATAAATGGTAATTACGCAGTCAATCCACTTTAGGTTTCATATAGATCAGTTTTATGAGCCCGTATAACTCACAGACACCGTCTCTTAAATAAATATGCTCTAAGTGAAACATCATTTTGGATTTTGCTATATAATGATCCTTTAGTAGACTAAACCAAATTTATGTTTGTTACCATTTCGGTTCTTGTGTGTAAACCGAAATTGGGATATTCTGCATCAAGATATGTTTCATCCACCCCTTTCCATGCAACAGAGATAAACTGTGATCCATAGGCCCTGACACAGTTTCTTTGAGTGAAGAGAGCAAAGAAATGGAACTATGGCTGCAAGAGGCAAACAATGCCTGATGATCCACAGCACTGACAGGCTGGATAGGAAAGGTGAGTGCCCTGAGAAGTAGAATAAGGAGAGAGGCTATAACCAGGGTCATGAGACAATTGGACAATTGAGGAGTGTTCGCAGAGAGCCCACCGAGGAGCAAGGGTAAGGCAGAAAGAAGCCTGCCACCAGGAGGTATTGCCAGATGGGGAAGGAAAGGTCAACTGAGGATACAAGGAGGGAGCCGGGGAAGGAGCCTCGGGAAGTAGCTTCGCTAGAGCTTGTGAGCGTCTATAAGGAAAGCGTGCCTGGCTCCAAATCCGTCTCAGACTATTCCGAAAGCAGGGGGAATATAATAACTTGGTGACAAAGGTGTGAAATGTAGATACATGATTTTATGTATATGAGGGCAGGCTAATGGCAGAGAGGTCATTATTAAACCGCCTGGTGTTAATCAGACCTCTTCCTCCTCACTGTGGCCTTCCTGAGGCCGGGGGCTGGCTCTTCATCACTTTATGACATGAAGCATCTCTACATAAAATGGGTATTGATTAAGTATGTGCAGGACTGAATCCTAAATCTAGCTTGGCAAAGACAGAAAGTTTTGGAAATACAGAAATGTCTAAAGAAGAAAAAGAAACTCATGTTTATCTTTGCATGTAGAGTTAAGCTTAGCTAAATTTTCCATGCAATTCTTATAGCCCTTTTCCAAGTACTTGTATGATTTTACATTTTTTACAGCTTAGAGAGTTGCAGAAAACTGTAAATACTTTTTTACTAAATATATTGTGAACATTTATTAGTCATTTAGTCTCTCTCTAAAGCATGGATATAATACAAGGCTTGCATACTAGTTGACTGATTAATAATAATAATAGCAGCAGAGTAGGAAGTGGTAGTTGCAATAATAAAAGGGACAGCAACAGTAATAATAGAAGCAGTTGACCAAAAAAATCCAAATACATTATATTCTTATGATGTGCAGAGCAAATTTCTAAAGTACTGTCTATATTTTACCTTAATCCCCCAGCACCATAAAAGGGACATTATATGTCACTTAAAGATAAGGAAACAGACTTTTAGAGGCAAGCTTATTGGCAAGCTTAGATGCATATGCAAACTATGTATGCAACTTATTAAACATTCCCAGCCCAGTCTCAGCCCCAGCCCAGACTTACTGAATTAGAATCCGTGGAGTCAGTTCCAGAATCTGTACCTTTAAGAAACAAGAGTGATTCTAAAAGTCTACCTTTTGAGAAAACCATTTTGGCAATACCTTTATCAGAGTTACCTAAGATTTGAACCTGGTCTATCTGATGCTAAAGATTGCACTCTTAGCTCACTAAACTCTCTGGCATCTCGAAGTGTGAATTACCATTTGATTTAACCAGCCTTATATTTTGGTACATTTAGACCGTTTATATTATTATAACTAGTGCTGGGATGAGAAGCTCATGCACTAGAATTTTCTCTGATTATTGGTTAACATCAAATTCTGTAACTAAAAAATAATAATAAACATTACAATCATTATAATTTAGTTAACTACTTGCCATGGTAATCAGATAAAACCTCAGAAAGTCACCACAGATTCCAGTGATATCAGCAAATTTGAACATTATAGTGATGAATAGAAAGAGAGAGAGGGAAGAGAGAGAGAAAGAGAGAGAGAGAGAGAGAGATTTAGTTCAAATAGATATATGACCCACAAAACAATGTTGGGTCCAATTATGAACATTTTAGTATACCCCGAGTCCTTATTCTTAAAGTAAGTTTTTAAAAATTTTTAGGAATGAAAACTCCCGTAGAACTTTTCAAAATTTACATTTTTTAACATGTCATTTAAGGCAGACAGCAACTTTAACATTAAAGATAAGATGCACAAGAAAACTAAAGAATACATAGAAATCAAGTTGGTAGCTTATTTTTTGACTTTTAAAAATATAAATGTCCAAGAAGCAAAGTCATGTGACTAATTAAGTCCTAGAGGGAGAGCTCCCACTAAGTAAAACACAGTTTCCTTATAAAAGAGAATAGGAACAAAAATTATTTGTAAGGAATTTATAACAAAAATTTTATAGTGAAAATTATCATATAAAAAAGTCAAGAAGAGGTAATAATGGTATTTCTCTCTACATTTACTTTTGTCTTTTTGTCTTTTAAAACATGTTATAACTTATTTTGGATACTTTCTTGGTTCTTGTTATTTGCTATATATATAAAAGTTAAGTTAAAAGTTAAATTTTATGCACTTCCAATCTAGAGAACATTTCTGTTACTCTGTAGAATATATTGATTGTGACTGTCCAAAATAGTTCAAATAAAATTTTGACGTAACGGTTTTGTCATATATTTATTTCATTATAAACAATGACACAAATTTTTCTGACCTTTTATAATGTCATCAAAATGTTAGACTTATGATGTAACTACACTGTAAATTGACCCTTTTCATAGTTTAAAACACATCTAGACCCAAATAGGCCTCGATTTCTTTCCTTATTTCCTCTTGTGTAAATTTTAAAGAAATAAAATTCTGTAATTTAAAAGTTGTTTCCCAGGAAAACAGTTGACTTTCATAACACAGAAGTTTTCAAATCTCATTATATGTGTAAAATCTGAAAATATTAAAGTTCAACACATTTAACAAATATTTGTTGAACACCTACTGTGTGCCAGGTACTCTTCTGGGCTCTGGAGATACTTCAGGAAGTTTTGGGAGAAACTTGTACGAATATTTCTGTTGGATTAGATGTGGTGGGAGAAGAAAAAAGAAAGGATGGCTGGTAAACTCCACTTGAATAGGCAAGTGAATGTTCACATTCATTTATAAGATGTGAAAATATTGGCAGAAAGATTTGTGGGGAAAGTCAATACTTCTAATTTAGATGCATTATTTCTGAATGCCTTTTCCTTCCAAACACACATATCTGCTATGCAGTTGTGTTTTTTATCACACAATATAGTGGAAAGGTTAAGGCTGCTGAAATAAATGTGAGAGTTCTTAGCATTAGACAGTATTTGAAGTCATGTCACTGGATAGAATTGTCTAAAAAAGATAAGACAGAGAACAAAGAGGAGAAAACCTATTATTCAACCCTAGATCACTCCAACATGTAGAGATCAAACAAAGAAGGGCATACAACAAGTGAACTTGAGATGGAGTGGCCAAAGAGACGGGAAGAAAACCAGGAAAATGTCATTTTATGGGAATAAAGAGAAGTATATTAAAAGAACTAGTTGCCTAACTCTAATGAATACTACTGACAGGTTAAGAAAAATTCAGACCCAATGGGAACATTGAATTAAGCAATATGGGGGTCGTTAGTGATTCTCAGAAGAGTGGTCACAAGCTGTGGAAATATAGTTTGAAAAGAGTATAGGATAGCAGGAAGTGGAGAAAGAGATGGGGAACACAAGACGGATGTTTCAGAAAGAGGGCAATAGTTCGTACAGACACTTCTTTTGTATTTAACATTCATTCTCTTCAAAGGTATTGTATTTCCTTTCAAAGGTAAAATATTTCTTTTTGAGGAGGGATTCTTAGGAAATCTTCATCACTTTATGGTTGATATAAAGTCGTTCAAATTTGAGTTGCAAGCTGCAGGAAAGACAAGGTTTTCTCTTTTCTCCTCTAAAACCTGTGAGCCTAGGGAGGTGGAATAATGTAGCCCATATAGTAAGATAAAAGAAATTAATATTTGGTTCTTTCCCTCAGTCCTTCCCTTTCACCTCAGGTGCACACGCACACCGCCACCGCATATAAATGCGCAAGCTAAGGGGCCGGTCACAGCGTTCTTTCAAGGCCAGGAGATGAATGGAGGTTATATTGCAAAGCAAAATGTTTTGCAACTAGAAGGCATTTACTCAGTAAATGACAAACCTGAACCTGAATGTTATAATAGAAAGATCTTCAGTTTCTAATTAGAAAGACCCAAGTTTTATTCCTGCTCTGTCGCTAACTAGTTAGTAACCTAAGAAAAATAATTTAGCTTCATCTCTATTTTCTAATTTTTAAAGCTAAAGAGTTGAGCTAGATTGTTTTGAGGTTTCATCTATGTTTAACATTCTCTGGTTTCATATTTCTTCTCTGCCATAGTCTTCTGACCTAGAAAAATGAGAAAAGATCAGATCTAAGATAATAGTACAGGGTTTCTGTGCTAGGCCAGGTAACTATACACATAGCTTCCGTTGCAGTAATAGTGTACTATGTTTTTAAAGGTCTTATACTCTTCAAAATATGTGCATCTCGTTGAGTTGTTTTAGTGAAGGATCGTGGTTTTCACAAAATAAACATCTACCTATCTATTTATTTTGAATACATATATCTTTATACAAATGATTTCTAAATGGAATGTTAACACGGTCTTTAATAAAAACAATTTTATCACAAAACTTTCAAAGAGTAATATTTACAAGACTTGAAAAATGTTAGATAACATAGGAGTATTTTACAAATACATAAAATTCTTAAATTGAAGTTTCTAATTTTGTAATGGCATTGCAATAAAATTGAATGATGGCTCCTCAGGGAATGACATTCGAATAAGATTATGCATATATTTTATGACATTCGTATGAGATATTTACACAGAATGCTGTAAACATATTTAAGTGAATAGGCTTTTCAAAGGTCAGCTTAAGCTTTCAGTTACATTTATTTATTTACTAGTTGGTCACAAGCATTTTCTATTTGTTAAATCAATATACATTTAAATGTAATATTTACTAAGTAGTATTTAGGCAGCTATTTATCATTAAACTTGGCATCTTGGGAAAGTCATTGTATCTTTACAAGTAAGCATACTTTCAGGGAACTGCTAGAAACAATCAAAAACCTTTTGTTAAAAAAATGGGCTTTCTAGTCAGGCCACAGAAAAGTGTTATCATCAAAAATTTTAGTACCAAAGAACAGAAGGTCACCCCGCTCTCCAAGAAACCATGAAACTCATGAGGAAACAATGAAAAAGAATCATCACAAAGAGAAATCACAAGATTAGATCTCAAATACTGTAGATACTAGAATTAACACATACAGAATGTAAAGTAAATATGTTTAATAGATTTAAAGAAAAATGAAAGGGAATTGATAGTACAACAAAGGAGACAAGAAACATCAAAATATACTTGGCCAATTTATAAAAAATTTTTAAGTTACCTTTTAAAAATATCCAATGAGACTTACAGAAATAAAAGTGATAATCCTTAAAAAAAGCAAACAAATAGAGAAGTAAAACATCGTATTATACACTAGTAAAAAGATAATTAGTGGGGAATATAGATATCAAAAATAATCCAGAAACCACAACAAAAAGAAAAGGGTAAAGACAACACAAGTCAAATTAAACATTAAAAGAAATAAATAAATATAAAGTCCTACCCTAAAGGGACCTTATGGAGTAGAGACCAACAACAAACAATAAACATAATAAATAATTGCACACACATACATATGCAGATATGTGTGTAAATTTACGGTTATATGTGCCATGAAAAATATTGAATGGGGTTGGGAGACTGGGGTTGTTCATGGGGCGGGCAAAGCGACCCTTAAATAAAGCCATAAAGGAGGGGAGAGAGTTAGCCATGCAATTATCTGGGTGAAGAACATTCCAGAACATTCCATTCATGGTATAAATGGTTATAACAAAGGGGGAATATCTGGCATGTTTAAAGAACAACCAGGATTGAAGTGCACCGAACAAGGCGAGAAGGGGAAGGGATTAAGTCAGAGGGGGCAGGCCTCTGCTCGTGCAGGGCCTTCAGACCACTGTGAGGCCCTTGGCTGGTCTCCTCAGTAAACTGAGTGACCACTGGTGATTGTTGGGCATAAAAGGAGTACAATCTGAAGTACATTTTTAAAGGATCAAGTTGATCCTCTATTGCGTATGTACTGTGGCAACAAAAGTCAGCGTAAAGACTCAATAAACATAGAATATTACTGATTTTATGTCATAGTAACTTTTATAGAACTGTCATAGTTCCATATCAAGAACTTTTAGAATTATTTTGTAGAGGAGTAGAAAGAGTTCAAGGCATCCTCTAGACTCCTGTTTTAACATAAGGTCTAATGTCATTCTTGGAAATGGGCAGGAACATACCAAGGGTGTCAAAGGAGGAGCTGAGATGGAGGCAAAATGTAAATACCTGACTATTTTCTGAGGTCAGAGTAGAAGTTTAACAGATGGAGCTTTGTTATGCATTCAAATAGAAGTGTTCCAATCAAGGTTCTAGCACTGCCTATCTTTATGAACTTGGATAATTCTCTGAATTTGATCTGACTTTGTTTCCTTTCTATAAATTTGTGTTTTATATATGAAGTCTGTCTGGAAAAAGTCCGACCATTGTTAATATAACAAGGAGAGTTTGCATGACATCGATGTAATCTGGCAGCCAAGGAAAGTGGACTGGAATGTGCATGTATGAACAATGGTGACTTCACTGTGCAGGCATAGTGGGGGCGGTAGACGCCGTCGAGTGAGCATGTGTACTGTGTGGTTGTCCCATTCAAAATGGCGGGTGAGTAGAGCAATGAGTCTGCATCAGATTTTGCATTAAGATTGAACATTCCTTCATGGAAACTATTTGGATGATTTAGAAGGTTTTTGGGGATGGTGCAATGAGTGCAGCGCAAATAAAAGTATTGCACAAACACTTCAAAGATGGTCTAGAATCCGTTGAAAGTGATCCACGTTCTGGAAGGCCTGCAACCAGCAGACCACCTGAGAACGCTGAACATGTACAGGCTGCAATCAACAAAGATCTATGACTTACAGTGTGAGAACTAGAAGCTGATCTGGGGATTCCAAAAACTACTGTGTCTGAGATTTTGACAAAGGATCTTGGCATGAAATGTGTCATGGCAATATTTGTCCTGCAGCTGCAGCTTCTGCTACCAGAGCAGAAGGAACATTGTGCTGCAGTTGCTAATGATTTGATTCAAACCACTACCAGCGAACCAGGTTTCCTCAAGAAGGTCATAACAGAAGATGAACCATGGGTCTACGGCTATGTTCTGGAAACCAAGGCCCAGTCATCCTGATGGAAGTCGCCTGGTTCTCCATGCCTGAGGGAGGCATGGCAAAGTCACAGCAAAATCAAGACCATGTTAACTGTATTTTTTGATTGGGATGGTGTTCTCCATCACAAGTATGCTCCTCCACGCCAAATAATTAATAAGGAGGACTACATCAATGTTCTTTGTCATTTGAGAGGTGCAGCAGGATGCAAAACAGCCACATCTATGGGTAACTGGTATTTGGCAGCTTCATCATGACAGCATGCCCATTCATGCATCATGCCTTGTGCAAAGTTTTTTGGTGAAACGGCAAATCACCCAGGTGACTCAGCCTCCCTACATTTGGCACCCTGTGACTTCTGACTTTTTCCAAAACTAAAATCACCTTTGAAAGAGAAGAGATTTCAGACCATCGATGAGATTCAGGGAAATAGGACAGGGCAGCAGTTGGCAATTCCAACAAAGGATTTTGCAGAGTGTTTTGAACAGTGGCAGAGAGGACAGAACTGCGTGAGGTCCTAAGGTGCCTACTTTGAAAGGGACTGAGGCATCATTGTCCTATGTACAATGTTGCTTATATCTTGTATCTTCTTCAATAAATGTCTCTATTTTTTCATGTACATGGATGGATACTTTCTGGACAGACCTTGAATCTTTGTGTAATTGAACACTGGCTCCCTCCCCACCCTGCCTCCCTCAAATCTCCCTTCCACGCACCATGCACGCACAGTCTTTGTACTTGTTCTGAGAAGCCTAGTACATTTTGGTTCCCTACATAATTTGCAAAGTAGCCAAAGCACATTTTAAACTTTCAAAATAGCATGAGTTTCTTCGTTAGCTGGAATGAAATTCTATATAATATCAAATGAGATACATTATAGTCTTCATCAGCTATAGATTTGGGGGTAATAGTCTTACGGTCTTAAGAAAATCAAATGCATTTCATACTCTCTGGAGTTAGCCTTTATAAAGCACTGACACTTAATTTTTGCCCCAAATGGTCTGGAAAAATCAGACATTAGGATGAGCTGGAGCCCAGGTAGCCCAAGTTTTATGCATTATCAAACACTCAAAATATGTCTCTGGGTATTAAATTGATCTGAATACTTAAAATTCTATTATCCCAACACTTCTTGTCACGACTTTTTGAATGTTGTAGGTGGGAAAATAAAATATAAGGAATGTACGATATATACGTACTTTAAGATCTTGAAAATAACAGTTTTAGATTTGTTCTTTCATGAGATCTTAGCTTTTTAAAGATTTTTTCTCAGTTTAAGGCTAAATGGCCAAGTACATTTGTCATTTCCTATTTTAATCCTGAGAGGAGAAGTGTTAATCTAAGTGTTTTTCTCCAGCTATGAACTTTTAGGACATCTGTCTGGGATCAAAGGTTACAGACACATAACAAGGCTGCTAGCTGAACTGTATCAGGCAAATTTTTTCTCTTCTTATTAAATATGTCTGAAAAGAGACCTTGAGGACAACATCTTTGGGCACATAAAAGTATTTATTAAAATTAATAGGATCTGTTTACAATGTTTGTAATAGTGCCAGAGCAAAGGCAAATAATAAGTCAAAATTCTTCTCTTGCTACTTTTGTTCTCCTGTTTGAAAAGTACAGCAGCACAGCTCTGAGGCTCCCATAGTACAGTCCAGTCAAAGAGGAGAAAGAGGATTAGGGGAAATACACCGAAGCTCATAGCTGACCCCTCCCCATAGCACCTATGTGGCTTCAAGCAAGTTGCATTCGCCTCTTTGAGTTTTGATTTCCCTCTTCTATGCAAAGGTTTAATAACACCTACCTTGTGGTGCTGGGAAGTAAGGTACACACTTTACACACATAAGGTATCAACAACTGGTCAGAGCTATATTTTACACACACACAAAAAAAGCCCTTTGGAAGATAGGTATTCTAAAATAATTATTTTGCCTTCCAAAAGAATACTTCACTTTTGTAAAAGCTTTATTTTTTAGCAGTAAAACTGTCAGGACTACTTAAAGTTCTGGGACAATGCTCTGCCATTAGAAGGTGGTGACTGTAGATGACTTAAAATGAAGAATACAACTTAAGACAGATCAATGCATGAGTTTATAAGTGATTTAAATACAACTGAACTCAAATACCCAGGAATAAAACATTTCTATAAACTAGAAGTGACTGGAAGATACCACCCAATGTTGAGAAGAAGGCAATGAGATCAGAGGCAGAAGACAAAAGGGACCTTTTATTTTTAATGACATATGTCTTAGAGAAACTAAAAAGGCTGTGAGCACATATGGCAAAATATTAGCAGTTCCTAATTTGGAATAAAAGTGAATAATAAGAGATTTAGGGTTTTGGCATCATTCTCTACATGTTTAATTTCTCCAGATAAATTTGGAAGGCATTAACAATTTTAATAAAGAAAAGCCAGGCATATGGTTATGCCCAAGTCCCTGAGAAATCACTCTGGTGTCACAAGAATGCCCCTGACAGAGGCGAAGACCCAAACGTTGGGCTGTCAGCATTCAGACAGAGTGGCCGGCTGGCCTCGCAGCTCCAAGGAGGGTTGCACGCCCGCAGGGCTGCCTGCACTGGAGCTGACCAAACTGCTCAGAGACCTGGCGCTTGGATATCACTTACAGACTCGTTTTAGATACACCCATCATCAGGGAACCCCTTCACAGAGGTGACAGCACGAGGGAAATCATCTCTCCCAGCTCTCATGTTCTGGGTCTCTTCAAACGGAAGAGGTCAGCTTCGGGTTCCCGTGATGACAGCCTCACTGCTGCATCAGATGTGAGCTGCATCCTTGAATGCGGAGGGAGAGATACAGTGCCCATCTGCCAGGTGCGACCCTGATCTTTCCTCAGAGGAGTTTTTTTTGGACAGTACTCGGCTCTACAGATTGCCTTGAATTTTTCACAAACAAGGTACAGAATGGTTATCTCAGGAAAAGTAATATTGTCTGGCAGGCCGAGCACATTCTATGCATTTCCTTTTCCAGGAATCCTAGTATATATCTTAAATGCTTCATTTTAGCAAATGAAATTCATACTCATATATCTCGTATATTCACATTGCAGTTTTGGGGTTTTTTTAAGCAGCTAATACAGATTTTGTGCTATAACAAAATCTAACCAAGATCCACTAATTCTTCATTTTGGAGTTGAATTAATTGATTTGTAGTAATTGCTTCAATAAAATGGCCCCAGGCCACCTGTCCATTTTTTCTGTTGTCTTCTTGTGTTTGGAGAAGCATCTATGTGTAGGTTAGGAATTCTCAGTTTTAGCAACAGCTTGCTAAGAATTGCTGCCACAGGCCTCTCCAGTCTTTTTCTCTTAAAGACTCGAGAGGGCTGGTAGATAAGTCTTTTCAGCCTACAAAAAAAAAAAAATAAATAAAAGACTTTCAAGGTGTTCATTGCTAAGAAAGTTCAACATATAAAATAATTTACACAAAATGTATGTTTAAAAGCAACTGCTTATATTTTCTTCAGGGATTTATGGTTAGAGTCCTGGAAAGGTAAGTAGATGATAGATAGACAAAGAGGCAGACCAGTCTAAAAAGAGTGGAACTCCTCTATATCCAAAATGCTTGATTTATAAAATTTGGCTTACAGATTTGTTCAACACAAACATCTACCTCATAAAACAAAGAAGATGTGTACCACACAGGTTTAGTGTTATAGCCTCTCTTCCGTCTTCAGCAGGCAGCATTCCTACAGAGAACCAATACTTTATTTCAGGAATAGCCTTTTAAGAATATTAACAAGTTAGGACATGACTTTCCAACAAAGGTAATTAACACCTCTACTCAACTCTGAAATTATTCTGTAAAAGGTAAAAAATAGCATGATATTATGTGGGCTGACAGAATTTAATTCCAAAATTATGCTGAGTTTGTTCTGGAAGATTTAACTTTATGTTTTAAAGAAACCTCTCTCTCGTTTGTCTTTCCCATGCTTGTATAATAATCTAAATGGGTTAAAATATTGTAATATTGAGACAAATCTTAATCAGTAGAAATTTCTCTATTTCCCAGCATCAAATACAATAGATCCTGAATCATTACATTTTATATGGTGATTTTTGTACTTCTCTCTTCCACACATTGTTTAAGGAGATCACTGCTCGTAATCAGTTCTAGCTCATTAATTCCTTAGCTTGTATTTTTTCCTTATTGCTTTGCAGTGACAATGAAAAGTGCTGAATGACTTCCAAATAAACTTCTCTGAGACTATTTTAAGCAACTCTCATCAATTCACCAAATTCATCCTCAATTTCACCATGAAAATAATGAGACTGAAAGAAATGTCCTCCTTTTTAACATTTCCCCCATTGCATTCCCATGAAGAGGTTATATTGGCATTGATGAAAGCCAAAGGTCAGTGCATGAGGAAGCAAGGTGCTGGGAAGAAGGAGATCAGGAAGGAGGCTCACCTAGATGTATGTTTTTGCAGTTGTGCAACCATAAGACAAGCAAAGAGAAAGAAGAGGTGCCGTTAGGAAAATTCAGAAGGTAAAATGACAAGTCACCTACGGCAGGATTAAAACATCCGGTGGAGGATAAAGCAGCCACGAGTGGAAACAATATGCATTATTAAAGTTAATTCAGTTCCCATACTTGCAACTTTTTTCAATATTAGCTTGCCCATCTTTTGTGCATTTGTTTCTTCTGTCATCATTCATTCATTTGAAAATTAGCTGAAAGTATTCTATGTACAAATCCAGGTCCCACAAAAAGTTAGGAATATTAATAGGGGAGAATATTCTTTTCTGTATCAATCTCTTCATTACAGAATTGAGAATGAATCTGGCGAACTGGTATGGAATATTGCCCTAAACTGCTCTGAGCGTTAATCTATGAGGCAAAATAGATTTTAATCAAGTAAACTGACTCCTCTAAATATGGTAGATTGTTAATTCTCTGTGCTCTCTGGTGAGATGCGTCGTAATATAAAACAGCCTCAAGAGGAGAAATTTCAGGGACATGTTGCCTGTTGAGTTATACTACCTATAGCATGACCTGCACCGTTTATGAGCAGAGTGTGTGTTACTGTGTTTGCTTAAACTTTTATTTCGTTGTTCCTTTCTTCCCAAAGCACATGTTAGGTGACTCTAGGTGGGAAGAAGCACTGGTCTCCCATTGGATAGAGGGAGGAACAAAAACTTCTTCTGATTTTTGAAGTCAATTGTGAATTAGGGAGACTTTTGGAAACTGTCACGCTCATCTGTGTCTTTTGACCAAAGAATGCAAAGGCCTGTTCATTCCTCTTGATTTTAGGGGAATGGGATCGAGCTAGTTGCCAGCACGTCATTGATACTGTCCCTCCCAGAGGTCTGGACTCAATGACCTTTCAAGGTCTTTCCAGACTCTGTGATCAGAAACCATAAACTAAAACTTGGTATCTTATTCCCAGACAGGAATTACATGTTTATAGATCTTTTTCATCTGGTGATCTTGTTTCCTTTTATATTTAATTCTAGCAATTACTTTGAGAAAGACTAAAGCTTCTATTCAAAATTTTATGAATCCCTAGACCCATCAGGTTGTTAATTGGATGGTATATTACTATAAAGGAAGTGAGAAAAATGCTTGGCATGACTGTGTAACGTTTGTTTTCTCTGCTCTGTGGGAATTCTCAGGGGTTTCATTAGCAGACGGTTACTGAAAGCAGGTACCCTGGAGTCTGGACTGGTGAAAATCATCCTTCTTAATTATTTAGCAACTAGCCTACACAGGTTAGGTCTAAAACGAAGATATTAAATTCAGAGCATGCTGAGCCATAAATTGCCTTATCTGGAATTTTAAGTTTTTATTCTCTTCAGTTAAGTAATGCTAGGGGTGCACAACACTAATTAATCAAAGACGGGAGTTTTATTTACTTGTGAGTCACCATTAGATTAGACTTATAAACTGGATCTTTTTTAAAAGCCACCTAATCCCCATCTGTATATTTAACTCATTAAAGATACTAAAAAGCTAAAGTATTTTTCCAAAAACACCTTTTCAAGACAGATTCTTCTCCTGGGATTGATATGGTGATTGATTAAATAAATAAGATAAAAAAGCAAGGAAATGATAGCTATCATAACAAGTTTCTTGATAATATCTCAAACCCTAGAGGTCACCTAATCTGATAGTTGTGCTAGCTAAGTCTCCAATCCTACCCCATCCTGATCAAGACTATTTTGCCTGTTGTCATATTCTAATTCTGACTCTTTGTGCATAAGAAAAAGATATAGTAAATGACAACAGGCAATATAAATAATATTTATAATTATTCTGTAAATAATATTGACCATGTATTGGTCAATGTTGAAATTTGGTAATAGTTACTTAAGAGTTTATTATTCTATTGTACTTTTTGGTATTTTTAAAATTTTCCTATAAAAAGAAAATATATAAAATTTATAATAGTTATGCCCTGATTATATAAAATGGAAGCTCTAATGTTGTAAAGGGTAGTAAATACTTGCTGTGCGTGTCGACCATCTAATCCAAGATTCAGCTGTCACACTAGATCATGACAAGCCCATAATGCTCTGTTCCCGGAGCTTTATCACACTGACGCTGAAGCTGACGTGCATGTCCAATTGGCAGAGCATATGCAGCCCCAGAATCCTGGCGTCAAGCGATTCAGCTTTCTCAGCCTCCACGGCGTCAAACGACTGTCGTACAACCACTTTTACCCAGGTTCATCTGACTGCACAAACCCTTCGGCTTACCCCAAAGCAGCAATCGGCTGGACGATGTGCCCTTACATGGGCCCCTCTTTCTCCCCTCCTTCGCTTCACTTGCCCCTACTCGTGCTCTTTGGGTTTAACTCCCTAATAAAGAGCAACACCTAAGCTTTGCTTCAGACATTTTAGGCTCCATCCACAGCTATGTTGGAAATTTAGTAAGTTGGAGGTATTAAAAAAATTTAATGTTAAAAACATCTTCACTGTTTTTTTCAGCAATATTTTGGCA
The DNA here is from genome assembly GCA_004026545.1 of Mormoops blainvillei. Classification (NCBI taxonomy): domain Eukaryota; kingdom Metazoa; phylum Chordata; class Mammalia; order Chiroptera; family Mormoopidae; genus Mormoops; species Mormoops blainvillei. Next base: position 56,352 of record PVJD01007646.1, on the reverse strand, counting down.
AAACTTGTACTTCATCACACAGCTGTGGAAGGAGAAATAATAAATCTGAAAAAAAAAGATTGAGTCTCATTGAGAAATGAACATGTAGTTTCAGAGTTGTCATCTTACAGTTTATAAATTATTTTGAAGAGAACTATATAGCAAGGTTGTTAAAATATAATGTTGAACAACAGCAAGATAGACTGCATTCTGGGCCAGAAAAACACCTTAACAAATTTTAAAAAATAGAACTCACATAACATATGTTCTCAAACCACAAAAGAATTAAACTAATATATGCTCTCAGACATTATTGGAATTAAATTAGAAATAAATAACAAAAAGATAGCTGGAAAACCCAAAATACTTGAAGAGCACACTTCTACATAGCATGTGGGCCAATTAAGAAATCTCAAGAAGAATGAAAAACTATTTGAACTAAGTGATAATGAAAATATAACATCAAAATTTGTTGCATGCGGTGAAAGAGCACTGTTTAGAGAGGAATTTAAAACACTGAATGTATATATTTTAAAATGATAAAGATCTAAAATCAATAATCTAACTAATCTTAGGAAATTAGAAGAGTAAATGCAATCCAAAGTAAGCAGAGGAAAAGAAGTAAACGAAAAAGTAGAAATCAATGATACTGAAAACAGAAACTCAACAGAGAAAAATCTATGAAACCAGAAGCTGATTCTTTGAAAAGGACAATAAAGTAGACAAGTCTCTAACCAGGCTAACTAAGAAAAAAGAGAGGGAGAATATAGATTATTGATGTCAAATGAAAGAGGGGACATCACTACAGATTCAGTGGACATTAAAATGATAATAAAGGAAAATTATGAACAACTCTATGCCCACAAATTTGATAACCTACTGGATGGAATGGACCAGTTTCTCGACCCAATCTGTCAAAACTCACACAAAAAGAATGGGCCTATATCTATTTTAAAAATTGAATTGATAATTAATGACCTTCTAAAGCAAAAGCATGAGGACCAGATGGTTTCACCGATTAATTCTACCAAACATTTAAGGACGAAATTACAGTAATTCTCTACAGTCTTTTTTAGAAGAAGTAGAAGAAACACTTCCTAACACATTCTATGATACCAGCATTACCCTAAAGCTAAAAGCAGACAAAAATGTTATAAGAAAACTGCAGACCAATATTTCTTATAAATATAGATGCAAATATCCTCAACAAAACATTAGCAAATTAAATTAAAAAATGTATCAAAAGAATTATATACCATGACCAAGTGTGATTTATTCTATGCAGGCAAGAAAAGTATAACATTCTAAAATTAATGTAATCCATTACATTGACAGGCTAACTAAAAATAATATGATCATATCAATAGGTGCAGAAATATCTATTGACAAAAATCAGCAACCATTCATGATAAAAATTTTTAGTAAAATAGAAATAGAAAGGAGCTTCTTCAAGGGGATAAAGAACATCTACAAAAAGCCTATGACTAATATCATGCTTAGCTGTGAGAAACTCAAAGCTTCCTTGATAAGATCAGGAATAAGGCAAGGATGTCGCCCTCACCACTTTTTCTCAACATTGTACCGGAAGTCCTAGCTAATGCAATAAGACAAGAAAAAGAAAAAGAGATATCACAATTGGGAAGAAAGAAATAAAACTGTCTTTGATCGCAGGTGACATTATCGTTTTGGCAGAAATTTGAAAAATTAGACAAAAAAATAAAATCCTGGAACTAGTAAGTGATTATAGCAAGCTTTCAGGATTCAAAGTTAATATACAAAGGTCAATCACTTTCCAAAGACAAGAAAAGGAATCTAGACACAAACCTTACACCATTCATGAGCAATGAACAAATAGAATTGGAAATATAAAACAAAATACCATTTACATTAATAGTCTAAAAAATAAAATGTTATGTATAAACCTAGTAAAATATGTGCAAGATATATATTGAGAAAACTACAAAAGTCTGAAAAAAGAAATCAAATAAAAACTAAATAGTGAGTTATTTCATGTTCACAGATGGCAAAGCTCAACATAGTCAAAATGTCAGTTCTTTCAAACCTGATTTATAGAGTCAACACAATCCACATGAAAAGCTCACCAAGTTATTCTGTGGATATTAACAAACTTATTCAAAGTTTATATAGTTTACATGGAGAAGTCAAAGACCTAGAATAGCCAACACAACATCAAAGGAGAAGAACAAAGTTGAAATACTGACATTACCTGATTTCAATACTTACTGTAAAGCTATAACAATCAAAACAATGTGGTATTGACAAAGGATAGACAAATAGGCTAATGGCATAGAATAGTTGGCCCACAAATAGATCTCACATAAATATAGGTAGGTAATCTTTGACTAAAGGGCAAAGACAATCCAATGGAGCAAAGATAGTTCTTTTGACAAATAGTGCTGGAACAATTGGACAACCATAGGCAAAAAAAAAAAAAATCTAGACACTCCCTTTACAAAATTCACAGAAGTTAACTCAAAATTGGGTACAGAACTAAATGTAAAACTCAAAACTATAAAACTCCTAGAAAATAACAAAAAATAAAACTTAGGCGACATGGGGTATGGCAATGACTTTAGATATAATACTAAAGGCAAAATCCACAAAAGAAATAATGGATAGGCTGGATATAATTAAAATGAAAGCTTCTACTTTGCAAAAGACATGGTCAAGAGAATAGAAAATAAGCCACAGACTGGGAGAAAATATTTACAAAAGACACATCTGATAAAGAACTCAGAAAATTCAACAATGAGAAAAAAACTTGATTTAAAGAATGGGCCAAAGACATTAACAGACCAAAGAAGATATACAAACAGAAAATAAGCATATGAAAAAATTTTCACATCATATGTCATTCAGGAAATGCAAATTAAAAACAATGAGATATCACTACATATCTACTAGAGAGTCCAAAATTCAGAACACTGACAACACCAAATGGTGGAGAGGACATGGAGCAAAGGAACTGTCATTTATTGCTAGTGGGAATGCACAATGATAAAGTCACATTGAAAGACATTTTGGCAGTTTTCTTACAAATGTAAACATACTCTTACCATGCAACCTAGCAATCACACTCCTTGTAATTTACCCAAAGCTGTTAAAAACTTGTGTCCACACAAAAACCTGCATATGGATACTTACAGCAACTTATTCATAATTGTCAAAACTTAGAAGCAAGCAAGATGTCCCTCAGTAGGTAAATGGATAAACTGTAGTACATCCAGACAATGAGTACCATTCAGAACTAAAAACAAATTAGCTCTCAAGCCATGAAAATGCATAGAAGAATCTTAAATGCATATTACACCAAAGGAAAGGAGCCAGCCTGAAAAGGTTGCATACTGAAAGATTCCAATTACATGACATTCTGAAGGAGGCAAAATAATGGAGACAGTAAAATGATCAGTGATTACCAGGGTTAGAAGGGAGAGATGGGTGAATAGGTGAAGCACAAAGGACTTTGGGAGCAGTGAAACTACTCTGTATGATACTATAATGGAAAATACATGCCATTATATGTTTGTCAAAACCCATAGAATGTGTAACCCCTTCAGTGTACGCTAATGTAAACTATGGACTTTGGTTGATAATAATATGTCAGTATAGTATCATTACTACCATAATCATAGCAGGTTCATGATTAAATTGAAATTTTTCTGTTTTGAAGTGTGTATTTATAATTTTCTGAAATGATTTAATTGCTGTCATTCCAATTTCCAAGTACCAACACACACCATTGAAGGGAAAATTTACTCCCTTGCGTAAAAGAGGCTCCATTGTGAAGTTTGATGTATCGTGGCAAATGGTGAATTTATGCATTCAGACCTAATTTTAGATCAACAAGTCTTGCACAGGTCAAGGGGAACTAAGCAAGGGTGTGCTCCTGACAAATAGAGGAATGGAGAGTGTTTCAGGCCAAAACATAACCAAGCTACCTTTAGCGAGATCCTGAGCTTATCTGTCATGCTGAGGGAACATGCATGTAAGAGAGATGTAGTCTCAAGGCGAACATGTCATAAAGAAGGCCCAGGACACTTATTCTAATATAAATCACCCATGGGAAGCATTTATTTGACAGTGTGCCCCATGAGACAAATTCAAAAGATACATGAAAACTAACTTTACTATCTTAATTAAGCCCTGGCAAAAGAATAAAGAAGAGAGAATATGTATATATTAAGATAAGCCAAAAGCAAAGTCAAATGAGTCATACTGTGAAAGTCAGTGTGTTTGTATACCCATGTACACACACATATATACACGTATGTGTTTGTATGTATGTTTTATTGTTGTAAATATTATGTTATATCATTAAATATATAATCATATGATGTATATTTTAAATAGTTCTACTAAAATCTATGAGGCTCAGAGAAATCTGTATTCCAATACAGCAATCTCTCAATAAAGGGCAGCTAAAAGTGCAGATAATTCACAAAATGAAAAAAAACCTGAATGGGTAATAAATATTTGAGAACACTCTCAACTTTATTAATAATAAAAATGCAAATAAATATGAAAATGATTTTACTGACAATATTGCTAAAAAATAATATGACAGCAAGTATTTGTGAAACCGTGGGGAAACTAGAATTCCCATAAGTGTGCTAGTTGTGTAAATGGGCTCAACCACTGTGGAAAGTGATTTAGAAGAACTGGTATCTCTACCACCAATCCGGAAACTGTACTTACAAATCCCCTAGAGAAACCTTGTTTGGAGTTACGCAGAAGATTGTTTACTACAGAATTATTTTTAATAGGAAGGTTGTAAATAATCTAAATTCTGTCCACAGGGAAACAAAATAAATGTGCATATTTTCATATGCTAGAAAATATCTAATCTGGAGGTATTTAAATATCTATGTTAATAATGTCAAAAACATAATGTTTAATGAACAAAGCAAGTTGTAGAATATGTATACTATAATATAATTTTATGTAAATTTTTTAAAACCATACAAAATATCTTCCATGTCTATATTATATAAAATAGGATGGTGAGCTATATCTAGTATACAGTTAAATATTTGTTAAATTTATAGTCATGGATGACTGGATTGAGGGAGAAAGGGCATAGAAATGTGACTGGGCTAAAGACAGAGATTTTATCTTTATTTCTAATGCTTTGATTATTCAGTTTTAGGAAGGACAAATCAAATACAGCAGTACATTAACAATAGTTATTTCTAGAGAGTGGTTACATGGACTCTGATAACATTATGTGTTATACTTTCTGTCTTTTTAAACATTTTTTAAAAAACAGAAGTTAGTTATATTTTGGAGAAATATAAGCACCAATAATGGTAGATGAATGAAGACATGGTCTCATCTTTGAATCAGTCTCATAATTTTTTCTATAATTAAAATATTGTCTCCATTTATTTGCATCTTCCTTAATTTCTTCAGTGTGCTGCAGTTTTCCAACTACAGGTCTTTCACCTCCTTAGTTAAATTTATTCCTAGGTACTTTATTTTTCTTGTTGCTATAGTAAATGGGATTATTTTCCTAGTTTCTCTTTCTGCCATTTCATTGTTAGTATACAAAAATGTCATCAATTTCTGCATATTCATTTTGTATCCCACTATTTTACCAAATTTGCTTATTAGGTTGAGTAGTTTTTTGGTGGAGCCTATAGGGTTTCCTATGGACACTATCTTGTTATCTGAAAACAATGAGTTTTATTTCTCCCTTTCCAGTTTGGATGCCTTTTATTTCTTTTTCTTGTCTGGTCACTATGGCTAGAACTTCAAACACTATGTTGAATAAGAGTGGTGAAAGCAGACACCCTTGTCTTGCTCCTGACCTTAACGGGAAAGTTTTTAGTTTTTGCCTGTTAGTATAACGTTGGCTGTAGGTTTCTTTTATATGGCTTTTATTACATTGAGGTATGCTCCCTCTACTCCCACTCTGCCAAGTGTTTTTTCATAAATGGATGCTGGATGTTATCAATGCTTTTTCAGCATCTGTTGATATGGTCATGTGATTTTTTGTCCTTTCTGTTTATGTGATGTAGCCAAGTACTAGGAACCGCCTGAGTGCCCATCAGTAAATGAGTGGATCAAAAAATTGTGGTACATTTATGCAATGGAATACTATGCAGTAGAAAGAAAGAAGGATCTCATACTTTTTGCAACAGCCTGAATGGAATTGGAGAGTTTTGTGCTCAGTGAAATTAGCCAGTCAGTGAAAGAAAAATACCATATGCCCTCACCTATAAGAGGAATCTAATGAATAAACTAAGTTAATGAACAAAATAGAACCACAGGCTTGGAAACATGGAATAGACTGAAAGTGACCAGAAGAGAGGTGAGAGGGAAATAATGGTGGAAAGAAGGGGAAGGGATTAGATAAAGACCATGTATGAATGACTCATGGACATACAGAACAGTGTGGGGATCGACTGTGGGAGGTGGGGCGATGGATGGAGGAGGGCAAAGGGAGAAAAATTGGAACAACTGAAATATAATGACAATAAAAGTGATTAAATAAAAATAACAATAAAGTAAAACAAAATAGTGCCTCAAAATTGAATTTATGTCTCAAAATATAAATTTTGGGGTCAGTACTATGGATAGTCCTCATTCATTTCTTTAGAAGAGGTGGAGCATCTTGTAAATTAATAAATTTACATTACTGAAAAGGGGAAACAATGTTAACATCAGACTACGGAAATAATTAATCTTTGTATGTTAGGTAAAATTGTGTCTATCCCTGTGCAGCATATAATTATAAAAGCAGGCTAATGTAATAGAGTATATAATTCCAGAATTACTACCTAGGCTCAGTTTATGGTATTACACAAAATGATCTCAGTCCTATTTCCAGCCTTCTATTAATTAAGGCAGTAGTTCCCTTTTTAAAATTATGCGCCTAATTAGTTAAAAAGTAAATGAAAAGAGTATTGCACCTCCACTGTCTTAGTCTGTTTAAGCTGCTATGACAAAATGTCACAGACATGGTAGCTTATAAAGAACATAAATTTATTTCTCACTGTTCTGGCAGCTAAACGTTCAAGACCAAGATGCTGGCAGATTCCACGTTTGGAGAGAGTGTGCCTTCCGGTTCACAGATGGCATCTTTCCACTCTATCTTTGTATGGTGGAAAGGGTGAGGAATCTCTCAACTGCAAATTTTTTTTTACTCATTCATTCATTCATTTATTTATAATTTACATACATGTACTATTGTCAATTTTTTATTAAATATTGCAGTAAGCTTAATTTCTTTCTTCCCTTTATATATAAAAGAGTTCAAGTAATTTCATCTTGAATATGTCAGTGAATGATCTCTCATTCTACTTTGGAGACAATAGGACTACAGAGCTACACAATGAAGTATAAATTTATTTTGGTCCATTATGCTCTCTGATCTGTCTCTGTGAAAATGGTTCCATTTTATCCCTTTTACTCTCCAATTTTTATAGATACCAGTAGTTAGTACTATGGACCTGCACCAAAACTAGTGCTTTTAGCCACTAGTCCACCAAGCCCTGCAATAATCCCCAACTTAAAACCTGTACCATAATCAAACATTCTCTTGTGCCAAAGAGTTCACCCTAACATATCTAAATCCTACTAAACCCTCTTCTTCCACCTGTGGGCTGACTTTCTGGAACCCACTTCCTTTAAAAATGCTTGACACGATATTTAATTAAATTGTGAATTTAATCCATGTTGTCTTGTACTGACACTACTTTTTTGTGATATTTTGAAGTTGTAGTTTGCATATTCTTGGGAGTCTCCCCTCAACAGTCCCACTTCAGTGTCATCCCCTGTGCATACAGGACAAGGCAGTTCAGCTCAGTATTGAGTCAATAGCATGTAATGAATGAAACTAAATTTATATGTTTACAGGGAGCATTTTGATAACATAGATGAATTAATTTTAGAAATGCACATTGAGATTTATTGAAGGAGTTTTATCCTTTGACCCTCTCTTATCTTTCTAAGTTAACCTTTGACTTCTTCTTTAAGCTGAAGGTAAAAATAATATAAAGAGTAGTAGTATGATATTTAATCTACTGAAAAGTTTCTGGCTTCCAAGTAAACAAAATCCAGAGAACTGCCATCTTGGGGTTTAGATCAGAGAAGCTGATTCTTCACAACTTCCCCAACTCTGAATTCCTGAACCCAGCAGGATCTTTTGAGCCTACAAATGACTCCAAGCCATTCTAAGACCTTTCAGGACTTCTCTGGTGACATTTATTTGCTTATACATATACAATTTAATCCAGTATTTTGTTGAAGGCAGGTGACCAAGTTCCAGCCAAAGTGTGTAAACAGAAGGGATCAGCCACACTCATGACTCTCTACGTCTCTTTTTCTCCTGCAGGCTGGGACCTGGACATTCGGATAAATCAAATCTGATCCCATGGATGGTGAAAGTGCAACAGGAAAGAAGTAATCTGCTCCTTGAAAGACTTCCAGAAGCAGAGTTACTTACCCACCCTGGACCACAAACCCTCCTTGCATTTGGGGGTTTCATTTTACCAAAGCTTATCTTGTACCTTAACAAATACAGAGCCTAAGCTAAGACGATTTTATTTGGCATAGAGAAGAAAAAAATGATTTTAGAGTTTGAGGAAATTGAAATAACAAGACTAGGTGACTGATGGGTTCTGTCGGGAAAGGGAGATGAGGGAATAGAAAGTGACCCTGAGGATTTTAGCTTAGGAAATGGGATGAGGGTACTGCCATTAATCAAGTGAGAGATGTTTACATCGGGGAAAAGTGGTGGAAGGATGAGTCATGTTTTGAATATGTTAAGAGAAAGCTGCCTCTGTGACATCGGGGTGAATATTTCCAATAAATTTTCCATTCTCCGCTTCAACTAGAATAGCTACAAGTGGACCTGTGATTTATACATCGGTCTTTAATGTAAGATTTCTTGGTCTGTGACTAAAAAATAGGTGTGTAGTTCACCAGAAAGGTAGAAAGCTCTCTCTTGTAACAAAAAATAAAAGATCATAGAAGATAGATAGATGATAGATTGGTAAATACAGGCAGATGTACAACATGTATCTTACTTTTATGCACAAATAGGCAATTAAATAACTACACTATTTGCATGTATGATACGTATCTTGCCTTTTTTTAGAGCAGATATTCACATTAGTTTATCACATAACTTGAATAAATAAAGCACATTTTAGGAGCCACAAGCATTCTGAAATGTCACTTAATGCCCATCACCCTAATTACAGGGAGTACATAGCTTCCCCAAAGTTTTTGAAAATCAGCATCTCTTCCTTTTAGGTTTTTACTAAAGAAACATCTCAACACATTTTAAAATGTTAGATCATGTTTAAACAATTTTTTTAAGTAGTTTTTCATTAAGATAGCCTTTTATAATATAAAATAGTGAAATTTTAGTGTTTCTTGCTCCATAAATTTCACCCATACATACATGCACTTGTATATGTATACAAACGTGTGTGCCCGTGCGCACACACAGTATCTCCTGAAGTGAGATCAGCAGTATCAGGAATATCAGTCTGTAAGCAATATGTTTTTAAAGTACCATTAACAGGAGAATAAAGATCTTTGGAAAAAAGTGTTTATAGCTCTCAGAAGTAATAGAATTCACACAGTGAAGCTGATTGTGACCCATCAGGCAAGGAATTTAATGAGTCAGGTATGTGGGTTAATGGTCATGTCTTCTGTCTGCTACTACTCACCTGCTAAGGACAAGAGAAATGAGGTAGTAAGAGAAGAGGAGGAAGGAACATGGAGAGAGCAACGTCAGGCCAGAGTAGATTTCCCCATCGCAGTTGGAGGTTCTCTATTTGGGAAGTAGGTTGCTTACAACTGAGTCACACCGTATCCTCTGTGAAGAGTTTGTAGCTCTCACTCCTAAAAATGGACACAGGGTTGCCTTAACAGCTGTTAGGAGTTCTTTTACCTATTTATTTTTCAAGGTATGATTTGAACTTATTACATTTTAGGGTTTTTTTAAATTGTTTAAGCTGTTCTAGTTGTTCCCATTTTTCTCCCCTTCCCCTCCCTTACTCGGCCCCACCCTCGCCCGACCCCAGGCCAGTCTGCACATTGTTGTCTATGTCCATGGGTTGTGCATAAATATTCTTAGGTTAATCCCCTCACCATCTTTCATCCTGTCCCCTGCTCTTCCCAGCAGTTGTCAGTCTGTTCTATGCATCTAAGCTTCTGCTGTTACACTGCTTGTTAGTTAATTGTATTCATCAGATCCCACATATAAGTGAGATCAGGTGATATTTCTCTTTCACTGACCTGAGTAATTCACTTAGCATAATTTTCTCCAGGTCCATCCATACTGTTGCAAAATGTAAGAGGGTTTTCTTTTTCACTGCTGCATAGTACTCCATTATGTAAGTATACCACAGCTCTTTATCCACTCATCTACTGACAGGCATTTAGGCAGTTTCCAAATCCTGGTCATTGTAAATAGCACTGCTATAAACATAGGAGTGCATATATTATTTTATATTAGTGTTTTGGGATCTTTGGGGTATATTCCCAGAAGTGGAAGACAAACAACCCAATTAAGAAATGGGCAAAAGACGTGAATAGACACTTCTCCAAAGAGGACTGACAGAGGACCCGCAGACATAGATAAAAAGTGCTCAACATCATTAATCAGAGAAATGCACATTAAAACCTCAATGAGATAACACTTTACACCTGTCTGAATTGCTATCATCAATAAATCAACAGGCACCAAGCATTGGCGAGGATATGGAAAAAAGGGAACCCTAGTACACTGCTGGTGGGAATGCAGATTGGTCCAGCCACTGTGGAAAGCAATAAGAAATATCTTTAAAAATTAAAAATAGGACTCCCTTTTGAAGCAACAACTCCACTCCTAGTTCTCTTAGAACTGGAATCCACTCTTGGTGGGCAGTTGTGAGACAGAATGCAGCATTCTTCTCTTCTTGCTCATATTATGTATCAAATAAAAATGAATTGGGGTTGAGGGTGAACAAGCTTCACTGTTTTAAGGTGATTTTCCAAAGAAATTCAACAGAACCACACTCCAATATGGGCATTATTCTCAAGAGCTAGAGTTTGTTTTCAGAAATTGTAACCATAAAGCACAAATGAATTTGGTAATGCCTGACATATTACAGGCAATGGTTGTATGAGAAATCTTCCCTATTATTTTATTCCATCAATATATTGCTTTTTTCACTCTTGCAAATCATTTTTATTCATCACTTTTAAATCATATATTCTTTGACTGCCTCTCTTACATGATGTCATCCCAGAAATCTAGCTCATGGAGACAGGTTTGAGATTCAAAATATAAAAATAATCCATTTTTAATAAGACAAGTCATTTTCCCTTTAAAGAATAATTATGTTTTGTTTAAATGTATTTAAAATTAGGAATATGCAAAAGGGTTCCTCTATGACTATTTCATTCGTTATGTAAGAAAATAGCTATGTGTTTTTATACACATCCTTTATGTTGTCAGAAACCCAACAGCTAAAGTTGTAGTTGAATCTCCATTTTAAAATAAAATACTGTAGAGAACATGAGCAGAGCTGACTTTTTGTACACCCTTGACAATCTGGTATGGAGTACTGTCAGCCATGACAGTTATGTCAAGTGCTATGTCAAGGCTGAGGTAATAGGATGTAATGGGAACGCCCTTAGGAGGGGCCCAGAACACTCAAAACCACAAGTCTGGGCAACTTGGACAGGGACTCCCTCTGGACACCAACATGAGCGGGATGGACTATGAGAACTTAGAGCTTTAACCACCTAACCCTTGAGCTTGGCTGTACTATGCGTCACACTCAGAGCCCTGCTGGACTTCCACTCCACCAGACACATGCTGCCACTGCAGCCACCTGGCTTGAGACCGACGTCCACCTCTCCACCTCAGGGCCCTGCCAGTGTCTGGGACTGCACACCAAACACTTGTTCTGCCCACTTCCATCACATAAACTCCCCCTGTCTGTGTGTAATGTGTGTGTGACTCTATTAGCTTTTTGGGGAGGTCTCCCCTGATAAACCTGGAAACACACAAGTATGTGTGAGTCACTCCTTTGGGGGACGCTCTTTTGCTCAGGACAGATATACAAAGAATAATTATAAGTAAGCAATTTGTTATTCTTTGTCGGGCATATTTCAAAATTTAGCATCAATCAGTGCATACTTATTCATTGAGAGTTTCACAGCTGCCATATTAACAAATGTCAGTGGTTTGTTGAGGCTGACAATGAGGCCAGACATTGATTCTAGCTGGGGAAATGTACCAAGGTTTAGTTACTTAAATGCTATGGAAGGAAGAATCAGGATACATGGTTGGTATTTTCCATTATCAAGTGGGGTGTAAGTGTATGGGTCACCACAAAAGCGGACACAAGTATTTGTGAGTTAAGGGTGGCCTCAGAAACTGCTGGTTGCTCAGCAATCCTTCTGAGTCTGAATCTACCTACGTAAGGTGGGAGCATTTCTGTGCACAGGTTAATCTGAATATGTTGAGGACCAGCTCATTTAGGCCAGTCCTCCCTCATCTGTCTTGAGATTATGCAATATACTATATGGCTACAGAGCAGACGACAAACATTTGGTATGAACCCACTTCTCATTTATGTCCCTTAGCTTCCCAGGCTAGCAAAGCCTCCTACAAGGATTTACTTGGGCCAAAAGCTGCAGTATTACAGCGAAGGTCAGTTAAGCGATTTTCTGGAAATCGTGTTAGTGGAGCCCTGTGATCACCTTGAGGAACAATCTTGTACGATGTCACCATGCATAAGGCACTGCATGGACAGTTTTGTACAGCAGGAAAAGAATAAGTTTAGGAACCAGGTCCAGATCTTAGATTCACCATTTATTTAACCGTATGACTTAGGAAAACTTTCTTAAGTTGCTGAAGTTCAATTTTATCACTTTCTAAGGTTTATAATAGTATCCACTACTCCATATAATAAAATGATCTAATCTATGGAGAAAGCCTGGTCAGGAATAAAGTAAATATGCCAGAAATGATTATTCCCTTTTTTCAGTCATTTCTTCATCTACATTAAGGTCAAGTCATTACCTTTGTTCTCAAAATACTAACTGTGGACAAAAGAGGTTTATCTTAAAAATGATATTAGGTTTAATTGGCATCATAACTTAGGAAGTTGGATATTCCAAGAATTTACCTAAATATGATATATGGAATCTCTAATTTAATCTTCACAGAACTTTAGAGATGGACACTTATATTGTTTTGACATTTTACTAATAAAATTTGTATTGTTTAGTTTTGCCATAGTAGCAAAAGAAGCCCCTGGATTTTGGTGGCTTTCAATAATAAACAATAAAGCACTTCTTGCTTACAATCATAGCTAAAGCTCTATTCCATATGTTTTCTGCTTCTAATAAAAGGGTTGAAACTTAGAGAAAGAAAAAGAAAGAGAGAGAGGCATGAACTACTCAATCGCTCTTAAAGCTTCTGCTGGAACTCTCACGCTATTGGCAACACAAATCTTATGGTCAATGTTGACAATAAAGCAAAGAAATGCACTCCACCTACAGAGAAAACATGATAAAATCACACTGATACATGCAGGCAGATAGATTTTTAGTCTACCAAGAGTTACATATGCCCAAAGCTACACCCTAACACGTGAGAAAGCCTACTTTGGAATATCAGTGCAGAGCCCCTACTTTTAACTGGTAATTCTAAGCATTGCAAGACTAGTGATAAGTTAATTCTACAGATCAGAATTGACAAAGAGACAAAAAGCAACTGACCAAGAATTTTTCCAGTTACTGTGACATTTTTTCATTAAAGTAGAATATATATGAGAAATATTGGGAAAAAGTCAAGCCATTGTTAATATAATGAGAATGGTTCACGTGACATCGATGTAACCTGGCAGTCAAGGAAAGTAGACTGGAATGCGCATGCGTGAACAATGACAGCCTTCCCTGTAACCATCAGTGGGGGCAGTAGATGCTGTCGAGTGTGCAGTGTGACCGTCTCATTCAAAATGACTGAGCGAGTAGAACAACAAATCTGCATCAAATTTTGCATTAAGCTCGAACATTCCTTGGTGGAAACTATTCGGATGATTCAGAGGGCTGCAGCTATCAGCAGCTGGTGAGTGGTAGCTTCATCAGAACAATGCACGTGTTCATGCATCATGTCACGTGCAGAGATTTTTGGCAAAACATCAAATCATCCAGGTGACTCAGACCCCACTGCAGCCCAGATTTGACACCCTACAACTTCCGACATTTCACAAAACTAAAATTACCTTTGAAAGGGAAGAGATTTCAGACTATCAATGAGATTCAGGAAAACACGACGGCAGCTGATGGCGACTAGGGGAACTGTGTGAGGTCCCAAGGTGCCCACTTGGAAGGGCACTGAGGCGTTATTATCCTATGTGCAATGTTTCTTGTATCTTGTATCTTCTTCAATAAATGTCTCTGTTTTCCTTAGTCCATGGCTGAATACTTCCTGGACCGTTTAGGCATCAGGGCTAATCACAGTTAAATAGCGTGATTCCATGAAAGCATTACAATTTCAGTTTTAGCCCTTTACATACCAATTGTTTCCTGAATCAAAGTGAATAAATACATCCTTGAAAAATCTTTTCTGAGAGGGGGCAAAATAAGTAGGCGGCTATTCTTACCTGTATTTGTGTTAAGGTTGAAAGTATATTTCTGTGTGTAAATTCGCAGTTGTTCTCACCAACTGTTCTCTTAAATGTTTCTGTTTGAGCTGAAAATGATAAATGTTAACCTTTCTCCCCAGCCCAGTAGAAGAATTAAAATGATTTATTTATAAACTGAAACACACATGGATTTACCACTGCATGTCAGATTTGAAGAATTAGAGTTTTTCTTATGGTTTTTGAAATTAAAACAAACTTTAATGATTACAATAATTGATGCTACTCTCAACAAACTGAATGACAATATATATCAACCAAGGAACATTAACTCTTGTACAAATCAGATGGATGGCTGAAATTTAGCATCTCTCAATAACCCTAATTAAGGCATTCTTTTGCTACAAAGATTTTGTTTTTTTCCTATGTGTCACTGAGACTTACTACAATGTCTCACCTACAGTTAACGTCACTTAAGCATATCTTTTGATAGACACAGACTGACAGACTGATGCTAATAAATCCCCTTGCTCCATAACTAATCAGAAACTACAGGACATAGAATAATCCTTCAGGTTGGAGTTCTGATCCTTCCAAATCAGGCTATACCCCTCCAAATTAGGCTACATCGTGTGTTTGTGTGTGTACATATCCTTTCTTTCATATTCTTTCAAAGTAGAATATATATGAGTAAATACGACACTTCCAAATGGTAATTAGGAGTCAGTTACCTTTATTCAGATGAAGTTTGCACTAAGGCTCTGAGCTCCACACAAATTCTGTATCTACTCCCTTACAACAAACAGGAGGATTTTGACTGGACAATTATAGTGAGGGATTGAGACTTCTGGTCCTAGAATCAGGACAATCTGGGTTTCAGAAGCAGTTTTATTATTTAATAACCTAGTGGGCATTTTAAACCCCAGTGTCTCATTTGTAAAATGAATATTAAGAGTATTCATTTCATAGAATTTTGCAGTTTTGAATAAAATAATGCATTTTGCCATGGCAACGATTTCTTATAAAAGCTTCTGTAACCACATGTTTTTAAATAACCACATATTTTTCTTCTTACTGAGTAAACTTACAATTTGGATTCTTTCCCCAGATCACGATAATGGATGTGAGTCGTTTTTCCTCTCCATTCAAAA
This sequence comes from Mormoops blainvillei, assembly GCA_004026545.1. Lineage (NCBI taxonomy): Eukaryota > Metazoa > Chordata > Mammalia > Chiroptera > Mormoopidae > Mormoops > Mormoops blainvillei. The sequence goes on along the minus strand of PVJD01007646.1, from coordinate 40,604 downwards.
AACCATGGGCCAAAGATCCCTGAGATACAGCTGCTGTGGCAGAGGGGTTGAGGCACAGGTGATCCCTGCCCTCGTGGTGGGATTTTCAGCCTAGAAGAGGACCCTACAGCTAGAACTATCTCCCAGTGTATTGGAAGCTGCATTCCTGAGCCATAACTAAGTTTCTTTAGTTTCTTAACTCAGGAATCTTCATTTTCCTTAAATAGTCTATGTGTCCTATCTCAGCTCTTAATTATACACATTTATACTAAATCCCAACATTTTCATGGATTCTACTCTTCCTTTGAAGTCTTTATATGACTGCAAACAATAACAAAGCAATTCGTAGATTCTCGAAGAGCGCTGATAGTTGTCTACAAATGTAATAGTAATACAGAGAGTCTAACCCCCTTGTTCTCGCCATTATCATTACTCATTATTGTTTTAAGGCTTTACCTCGTCTGAGCTTGAAACACACAACATTCAATCCATTATATTCATTCACTTATTAGCTCCCACATGTATGCATTGGACAAATGGTTACTTTCATTTCAGGACTGTGCCTGACCCTGGAAATAAAATAGGACCCAATGTACAGGTATTCCCTTACTTTGATGAACTCAAATTCTACTGAGGAAGACACAAAAAAAATGAAGCTAAAAAATAAAGGCAGATTACCATAAGGACTTGGAAGAAAACACACAGACTTTTATGATACAAAACAAAATACAGCAGGGTGGGGCAGTAATTAGGATAGGAATGGAAAGCCTCTCTGTGGAGAATACCTTTTTCATACTCCTTTCCAAAGTGCCTCCACTTTCTTTAGCCTATTTTGTGAGAGCCTGTGTCAACAATTTTTAATTTTTTCCTCCCACTGGGTCAATTTTCTGTTACATATTTTACATAGCTGATAATTTTCTGTTTTTCATGTCATTTCTGTAAATCTCTTGAGGGCTGGTTTCATATCACTTCACTCTGACAAAGACCCAACCTGTCCTCATAGTGAGAGAGGTGCCTGCTAGACATTGAATGTTAATGAAGATGGGTTTTGATTGTGACAGATGAATGCATCTTCCATGTGCCATATGCTTCTTTGCTTCTTAAAGTGAGTTGCAGACTAATTGTCTACAGTGACTCCATGTTTAGCTGCTACCAGATTAGTAGCCATGAAGTTATTTATTTTTAAATGCCTTGGTAGGACTGATTTGAACACTTTGCTGATAGTTTCTGATGATTTTTGTATTTGTGAACTCACAATTTTTACTACTTTGGTGTTCTTTGGGTGTTTTGCTATTTGTTTGATATTTTACATTTGGCTGGCTCTCCTGGCTAGAATATGAGCTCCCTAGACTAGAAACTATACATTTGGCAAGGCCACCTGTCTCAGAATAAATGCTTAATTGATCTTTGTAGTTAAATAAGTGCATGATCTGCCTAGCCAATGCTTTACCTATTATTGTATTTTTATGATTAGCAATTGCCTTCTTTTAAGTTTTGAAATGCCTCACAATATCTTGACAGTTAACTTCATTAAACTTGTCTTCTTAGATGTCATAGTGCCTTTGCTACTATAGCAACCATTTTTCCTATGATGATTAAGTAGTTCTCAGAAGAAAATTATGTACAATTCATAATTTGTTTGCATTTTCTCTAACACTTTTTAAACCTATTTATCCAATTTCAGGATTTTCATTTGGTTGTAAGTTTACATTGTACACTTCAAGAGTTCCAAGACTCCTTTCCCCAGTTCAAAATGATGCTTTATTATCAAATAATTTAAACCACCTCTTATTAAAAAGACCTCATGATATTCTGATTACTTAAAATAACCCAAAGCTGATTTTCTTAAGGATGTTGAAATATATTTGCATATTTATTACTTCAGTTACATCTGCCCCAACAAAATCCCCAGCAGGTTTTACGACAGCTTTGTAACCGGTTGTGCAACCTGAGGTGAGTTACTTACCTTCTTAGAGACTCGGGAATATCACATAAGACTACTTTTATGTCTTCGTAAATTACAAAAGTCTATGGCTTCAGTAGATACATTACATTATGTTGCTGTAGAAGAATATGGAAGTCGTTCCCGCTAACCCTAGGGCAGGCGCTGTTTGCTCGACGTCCCTGATTTTGAATGTGGACAAGGCCCACGAACTAAAACAACACAGTTAAGATACAGCACCCAGATTCTGGAGCTGAACTGTTGAGACTTGAATCTCAATTCTGCTACTGATTAGTTTCTCAATCTTGGGCAAGGTACTTAATCTTGCAATAACTCACTTTCCTCTTCTATAAAATGGAATAATAGTACCTACTTCAAAAGGCTGTTAGGAGGATTAAATGAGTTAATAACATATGCAAAAGGATGGCATGTAAGCAGGTAACAAAAATTTAGTTAAAAAGTGTTTTTAATAAATTACTGTAGGCCAAGCTTTGGCTAGAATGATAGTGTAGAATGACAGGGAGCCACATTCACGGGGAAATTAACAATTCACAGGAGTCTGTCCTTGGCCTCACTGAGTGCTTATAAAAAAGATAGATCCGGGCGGCGTGAAAGATCTGAGAAAGCCACCCCCTGGTGCATGTAGGGAGGGCAGCAGCAACTGTGTGAAAAAGACATTATCCATCTCCCTTCTCCCCACCAAAATCAAAAGCTTTAATCCTTTGTGGGAAGAGCAGCACAATCTGTTGCCCTCAGGGCATGGGCGAAGGGCTAGTATAGCTCGGGGAACATAGGAAACAATAACCAATTATCTCTGGGAGAGGAGCAGAAAAATGTTTTGGCTCTAGACCAGTGTGCTGCAAGAGAAAGACTGTTGTGCAGCAAGAATTTTTGAAACATTCAATACCTGACTATTTAGTTGGGAGGCACTGACTCCTTTTCCCTTAGACTGTCAGATAAAAAAATGACAACAGCTAACACAACAATAACCATCAAGTGTGAATAAATCAAAATTATACCAAAAATTTTTTTTGGTGTACCACAGAATTTTAGTAATTAGTTTATGTGTGCCATGACATGAAAAAGGTTGAAAATTGCTGGTCTAGACCATCAGAGATCCCATACCACTAAGGAGGGAAGAATCATTAAGAAAGTCACAAGCCCAGCACCTATCAAGATTGAGGCTGATCCAAGACAATAGATAAAGCCCCCTGCTTCAGACAGGAAAGAATATGAAAAAAAAAACTGAAGAACAGCTCACTGTGGGTTCATTTGAGTCTTTCCCTCTCTGCTTTGAACATAATCGGATACACCAAAATAATACCTTATACTATTTCCCTACACTTTTTTTAAGTGAAACTTATATTCGTTAGTTGCTTAATTGAATTAAATCCTCAGTAAGATTCTAACATAGCTTTCTCTCAGCTAAATCCTTATTAAAAAATTCACAGGGCAAAATTACCATCTTGTCTCTTAGTTGACTTTTTGTTGAGTTCAGCTCAAATCCTGAACCGAAATTGATGAGGTTATTTTAGTTGTCTCTTAGCCTACTCTTCTATACTCTGCTCTGCACAGATGGGGTGGGGATCTGGAAACTAAATGTTTCCTCTAATCTGTTGCTAGCTGATTTTCTATTAGGTCTATGTTTTGCCAACTGGAAGATTTGTGAGAGATTAGACGACCGAGAGAAAGGAAAGCTTTCTGCTTCTGAGTAGTATGGCACTTCTTGGTCATTGATGGGAATTATAGTATCTGCAGCAAAGATCGGGTCGTTTTAGGTTCAGTGACCAGGACAGACATAGAACCTTTTCAGAAATTCTTGCTCCAGTGGAAGCAGGAAGCTGCTCAGCAGACCCAGAGCTGGCCATGACAGTGGATTCAACAGTGTGGCAGCGGGCTTCTGGGCTCCGGTCCATGGCGGGCAGTCCCTTGGGTTTTTCACAGTATCGCCTTTCTTTTCTTCTTCACCCACATTCCTTTTCCCTTTCTTTTCCCTTTTACGATTTTAGTTCTTCAAACGCCTTTGTAGTCAATTCCTTGACTTTATCCCCTCTGGAGTTCTAGGGTAGCTTCTTTATTTCCGCCTAGACCCTTCCTGATATGTGTGTGTCTTAATTTATAGACATTTAAGAGAAGTAATGAAGCAGCTGGGACAGCCTGCTGTGATTCATCTGTCAGTGGAGGTAGAGAGCTTTGTGGCTGATAGATACTATCTGACAAAGAAAAGTCCTAATTACACTTATGCAAGGTTCAATTTGAACTGAAAAAGTATTGATTTAGTGACGCCATTTACTAGACTGTTGGCCTTCTCTTATTGATCTGTCATCAATAAAATAGAATTAATTTGGCTACCCTTTAATGGAATGAACATTTCCCCCACATATTTGAAGAAAGAGATGCTCTCACGTGTACCTGGGCCTTTGCACATGGGACTTTAATCTCTTCCTTCTTCTCACCATATGCCTCAAAATTAATAGACATTTCACCTGGCAAGCCTTTTTTTGGCTCACCTTTTTCTCTGTGTTTTTGCCTATGCCATCAGCTTTTCTAGCACACTCTATTCTCCTATCAGAACATTTAAACCTGTTTACTATTGATTCATTTGCTGTCTTCTCAGATAGGTTCCACGAGGGCAAGGAAACTCCTTCAGTTTTGTGCCCTCCTAGAGTCATACGCACTCACCACTGCTCTCTTAGAACATGGCCTGCCTACGAGGTCCAAGGACATGTGTTGAATGATGGGATTACTTCAGGTATTCATTTAGCCACACTGCCTCCTATCTAACAGTGTAGGAAACACAAAAAGCATAAAAGAGATATTTGTAAGTCTAAAGAACTGACAACTACGCGTGAGGCTGAGGCAGGTAGAAAGGCGAATGAGAAAGAGCTGCAGCGTGAGCTGCAGGAGGACCTGCAGTGTGAATCACAGTCCTTCCCTGGCCCCAGGTAATTCAGGCACAGGCAGTGTCTGCTGACTTTTCCTCTTCATAGAGAGAAACAAGGACATCGGATGCCAGAACCCAGGCAAACAGGCTTGTCTGTACAATGGCCCCCAAGAGGAGTTTGTGCAAATACACCACAAGTTTTTTGTCGCCATTGATGGTTGCATGACAATCTCCCAAGTGTTAAATTTCTATTTTCACGTAAGTGGGAACTGATTACATATTTTCCTTCACCATTAATTTTTCGTTTCCCAAGTTGATAAACACTGTCACAGCTACACTCTGGTCTATGGTTCACAGAGACTTGTAATGTTTGACTTTCTTTTCCAAAATACGAAACAATGGTCAGGAAGATTTTAAAACATAAGGAAAAGAGCAGAAGGTTTTGTTTTTTTTCTAACAATCTTTTATGCAGTGACGAGAATATTCACCAGAAGCTGTTGCAAAAAGCTAACTCTCATTAGATGTAGTAAAAGTATAAATATGGATTGATTTATTTGGAAATTGATGTATGCTTTTTACATAATTGCAACTAGATGAAATTGAAGCTTTAGAGATGTAAAATTTCAATCAATCTGATCTGAAATAAATATAAATCCTGCAATAAGTGAATAAATTGCACATTTGCCAAAAGATAAATGGCAGTTATTGAATTTGACTAAGCAATATCAACCAATAAATTTTGAATGCATTGAGAAGGGTGAAATTACATTTGATTACCTATGAGCAATTCTAGGGGGGTGGATATTTTGTTTAAAGTTATGGAAATTGCAGTGTGTTAAGTTATTTCTGGGAATGTATTTCTCACTTGAATACTTGGTTACTCTGATTTCTTGTTCATGTCAAACTAGATTCAAGCTCATAGTTGTAATGCACTCAAATCCACCTCCACACAATTTATATGACAGGCTTGTCACTTCTGATGGTAGTTATTGTCTACAGAAATGAGCTTTCCACTAACCTTTGACATGTGATCTGTAAAGATTTACATAAAATTTAGATCTTTGCTGCTGTGGATCTGTTAATGGTGTTTATTCTCTAGAGAAGTTTACTTCAGCATAATAAAAATAAACACTGGGAAGTTCTTTACTTTAGAATGTTCCTTCTTGTTGTGAATACTGCTTGGTTGCAAATATTGCTCAACAGCATAGTCGATTCGTCTGTGATATTTTTACCCTGCATTATTCTGGTCAAGGGCATGCTTTTGGACTATACAGCTTATGAATGAAAATATTTGGAATTATAGCCCCTATAAGAATAAATACAAATGATTCGTCAATGTGGTCATTGGCATTCATTCAATGAATATTTGTTGATACTCTTTTCACACAAGCCTCTTTTTCAGACTCTTACTGGATACAATGAATGAAACATAATTCTTAAGGAATTTACAGTTTCTTAGGAAGACAAGACAGGTAAACAAGCAATTTCAATTCATGAAAGAACATGACAATTACCTAAGTGACATCAAGATAAGGCCATAGCAGAATTCAGGTGATAGAAAGAAAGGTTTTAGCTGAGGAATGAATGGAAACACTTATAGCCGATTGAATCCTGTGTCTGAAAAACATTCCTATGTCCAAGTCCTAACCCTCAGCACTTATGAAGGTAAACTTATTGGGGAATTTTGTCTTTTCAGATGTAATTAAGTAAAAGCTGTTTATATGAGATAATTTTGGAGTTAGGTTGAACCTTATTGCAATGAATGGTGTTGTAAGAGAAAAAGGAGAGACATGTGAGACACAAAGACACAGGGGTGAAGACCATGTGAAGATGGAAGCAGAGATTAGAATTGTGCTGCCATTAGCCAAGAAAACCTGGAGCCCCCCAGAAGCCAGAGCAAACAATCAAGGATTCTCCTTAGAGCCTTCAGAGACAGTGTGACCCTGGCAATGCCCCAATTTTGAATTTGGGCCTCCAGAGTTGTGAGAGAATGGATTTCTGTTATTGTAAGCTACCAAGCTTTCAGTACTTTTTTGTAACAGCCCTAGGAAATGAATGTAATATTACAGAGATGGCATTTGGGTTGGGTCATGTAGGATCCATGGTATTCAGAGCCTATCAAGTAGCAGGATGCGTGGCACTCCTGAGTGAATACCCAGAGTAAAGTCTTGGAGTGAGGAAGAGGAAGTGAGTTTTCAGGATTCTGGAATGAGAAATGAATGTCGTTGAGGAAGTAAAAGAAAGTAGAAGAAAATGGGGGTGGGGCCCAGGGAGAGAGAGAGGGAAGAAATTGTGAGAAGGAAGAAAAGGGTTGAAACCCAGCTTGGAAGCCATTGGAGAAGGAGCTAGAGCAGAGTGACGGAAAATACTGCTCTGGTAACTGAGGAGCATGTGACCTGGAGAACGAGACCCCTGGTCACTACTGTCCCTCTGAAGTACAGATGTTCATGGGAGAATATTTTTGAAAGAGAAAAGCCAGTCACTATATTTGCATGCATAGGTTCTCTAATGGTATAAGACATGTATTTTCCTTATTTAAAAGTTTTATCCCATTTTGAAATCAGAAAAGGTGATACCTCCAACTTTGTTCTTCCTGGTCAAGGTCACTTTGGTTATTTTGGGTCTTTTGTGGTTTCATATGAATTTTGGGAGTGTTTGTTCTATTTATTTAAAGGTTGTCATGAAATTTTGATGAAGGCTACACTGAACATGTGGATCACTTTGACTATTGTGGGGATTTTAACAACATTAATCTGCGCAATCCATGAGCACAACGTATCTTCCCATTTATCTGCGCCTTCTTTAATTTCCTTCATCGGTGTTTGATCATTTTCAGTGTATGATCTTTTAACCTCGTTGTCTAAGTTTATTATCCTGTTGCTGCTGTGATTGTTTCATTAATTTCTTTTTCAAATAATTTGTTCTTTGTTTACAGAAATGTAAATGCCCATTGACAGATGACCATATAAAGAAAAGATGTGTGTGTAGGGTTGCTTAGCTTTAAAAAGGAAAGTACTCTTAGCATTTGCAACCATGTGGATGAACCTGGAGGACATTCTGCGTCGTGAAATAAGCCAGACACAGAAAGACAAATAGTGGATGGTCTCGCTTGTATGTGAAATCTGAAATAATCAGACTTACATAAGCAAAGAATAGAATGGTGGTTGCCAGGGTCTGGGGGGACATAGAAACAGGGAGTTATAAGTTAAAGGGTACAAAGTTTCAGTTATGCAAGACGAGTGCCTTTTGAAGTTCTAACGTACAGCAGCAACATGACCACAGTTAAGGGTACTGCACTACATATTCGAAATTTACTGAAAGCATAGATCTTAAGTGCTCACGTCATACATATTCATGGGAAAATGGCAACTACGTGAGGGGTGGATGTGTTCATTAACTGGACTGCAGTGGTTCTTTCACAGTGTATATCAAAACATCGAGTTGTACACTTTAAATACATACAATTTTTATTTCTCAATTATACCTCAAAAAGGCTGGAAAAATGTCTTTACCTAAAAGGTTTTGTAAACAAAACTGGTTTTCTAATAATTAGTTTCCTGATTAGTTTTCTTTCTGCCTAGAAATTACTATTGTGGGTTTTCTCTGTTCTCCTAAATTTATTTACCTTGTTTATCCCATGTAGATTTTTTTATTTGAATTGCTTCAATCTTCCAAGAGAGAAAAATTTATTCCCTTTTTTTCTTATCCTTTCACTGATAGTCCTTCAGAAATAAACATGTTTTCATTTCAATTCTAAATACTTTTTAAAATAAGATTTTTGCCATAATATTTTATAAAATTGGACATTTCGAATTATGGATTAAGTGACAACTAAGAAATACATGTAACACAATTCAATTATAAATCATTTTGACTCTGCTACACTGATTTTTAAGCATAGATTTTTGAGGACTACAAAAATATCTCATTTGTTCTTTATAATAATAAGCAGTGGTATGCTAATAAACTGACTTTTATAAATAACCTGATTTATAGTGAAGGACAATTTCTGTAGCGTAAATACTCCCACCATGTCCTATTTCAACCTACCAATAATTTAAAAGTGGGCTTGTAAAATTCAAAAATATTTAACAAAAAGCTCTTGCCAGTCAATCAACTCTAGTGCCCTACTGGATGTTGGGACTCACGTGTCATGTTGTCAAAGAAAAACAGGAGCCAAGACAGATTAAGTGACTTAAAATCACAGAGTTAGGACGACAACTCAGGTTACCCTATTTCATACAATACTCTTTTTTTGTACCATGACGCTGGCTACCTCCTCATTGTAACAATGAAAGTTTTCATCAATTGTGTTATTGTTGCTCTCTTGCCTATTCTTAAAAGAATCTGAGGTACAGTCCCCAACCAGGAGCCCAGTTGTTTAGGACATCATCCCAATACGCCACAGTTGTAGGTTCAATCTCCTCGCTCAGGGCACATACTAGAATCAGCCCTGATGGATTACTTTGAATCCATCAGTAAGTGGGAAAACAAATTAATCTCTCTGTTTCTCTCCCCTCTCTCTGTATCTAAGATCAATAAATAAAAATTTTTAAAAATAGAATTTGAGGTGTATATAGAATAAAACACATTTTAAAAATAAAGGGCATTTAGAGATAAAACTAAATTGAAACAAGATAGCCAACAGCCAACAGTGTAGATACTTATACATAGCAAAATTTTTTTCTGGAGTAAAAATTATTGAAATTTATCATAACGATTGTTGTTTGGAGGACAATGAATGAGAGCAAATGAAACACAGGAACCAAATTACTTCCTTGTAGGTGTTCAAAGACCGGTCATCTTACATTTACTCATAACTCAGTGGAAGCAATTGTGTTAAGGGTGAGATGGAGTCAATTAGTAGAAAGAAAAAAAACAACCTACCGTGGTAACCCATCTCTTAGGCTGGTCTCAAGCATAACATGTCTTAAAAACAATTTTTATTTAAAACAAATTACAACCCAGCCCTTCAACAGGCCCGTTAGGCCTCTGTTCTATATTGCTCAATAAAGCGATAGGGACAAGCTTTAATACAAGAAATGAAAAAGTGAGTGTTACTTTATATGTGAAAATTTGAACAGCAAGAAAACATGGTTGTTCAAAAAATGATTAGAGCGCTTTAGCCCAGAAATGAGTAATAGAATTGCTCATAAGAAAAAACTATTATTTTATGTAATAAGCTTGGGTGTTTCCCCTTCCTACCCACCTCCCCTAACAAAAGTCATCACTCCATTAGTCATTCATGTATTTATTCATTCATTCAACAAATAATCTGTACTGTAATCAGTACTGTAGTCCAGCTATCATGCTGGAAACTGATGAAGTTTGCAGTTTTTTGTTTTTTGGTTTTTTGGTTTTTTTTTTGGACAGGGTTGTACTTTTTTAATTGAGGTAAAATTTTTAGTATATAAAATAAACTATTTTAAATAAAAAGTATACTTCAGTAGCATCAGGATTAGACAGAGGTGACAATTGCACAATCATTACTATGTTCTACTTTCAAGTTTTATTTACTGAATTTATTTATTCTGGGCTTTCTTCTAAAAAGAGCTTGGAAATGGTTTTGTTTTTTTTTTTTTGGTATAGTTTATTGATTATGTTATTACAGTTGTCCCATTTTTTTCTCCCCTTTATCCTCTCTGTCCTGTACCCCATCCCGTCATCCCCCCTCCCTTAGTTCATGTCCATGGGTTGTACATCTCAGTTCTTTGGCTTCTCAATTTCCTATACTATTCTTAACCTCCCTCTGTCTATTTTTTTGTTGTTGTTGTGACTTGGTCAACATTTTCCTGCCACCACTTTCCCCAGACCCACCCACCCCCAACCCTCACCCTCAATCCTTCCCCCATTTGACTTTGTCAATGGGTCCTTTCTGTGTGTTCCTTGATGACCCTTCCCCTTCTTTTCCCCCATTATCCCGTCTGGTTACTGTCATTTTTACCCTCCTTCCTCCCCTCTGGTTACTGTCGGTTTGTTTTTTATTTCAATGTTGCTGGTTATATTTTGCTTGTTTGTTTGTTTTGTCAATTAGTTTCCACTTATAGGTGAGATCATATGGTATCTGTCTTTCACCACCTGGTTTATTTCACTTAGCATAATGCTCTCCAGTTCCATCCATGCTGTTGTGAAGAGTAGTAGCTCCTTCTTTCTTTCTGCTGTGTAGTATTCCATTGTGTAAATGTACCACAGTTTTTTGATCCACTCATTTACTGTTGGGCACTTAGGTTACTTCCAACATTTGGCTATTGTAACTTGTGCTGCTATGAATATTGGGGTGCATAGGTTCTTTTGAATTGTAGTTTCAGGATTCTTAGGGTATAATCCCAGCAGTGGAATTGCTGGGTCAAGAGGCAATTCCATTTTTAGTCTTTTGAGGAAATTCCAAACTGTTTTCCACAGTGGCTGCACCAGTCTGCATTCCCACCAACAGTATACTAAGGTTCCTTTCTCTCCACAACCTCGCCAGCACTTGTTTGTTGATTTGTTTATGATGGCCATTCTGACTGGTGTGAAGTGGTACCTCATTATGGTTTTAATTTGCATCTCTCTGATGGTTAGTGTTTATGAGCACCCTTTCATGTGTCTCTGGGCCCTCTGTGTGTCCTCCTTGGAGAAGCGTCTGTTCAGGTCATTTGCCCATTTTTTAATTGGGTTGTTTGTCTTCCTGAAGTGGAGTCATGTGAGTTCTTTATATTTTTTGGAGGTCAAACCCCTATCCGAGGTATCATTGGCAAATATATTTTCCCACACATTTGGTTCCCTTTTCATTTTGCTGATGTTTTCTTTAGACATGCAGAAGCTTCTTATTTTGATGAGATCTCGGTTGTTTATTCTTTCCTTTATGTCCCTCACTCTAGAGGGATCCAACTGGCTGCCTAAATATCCTTCTGGCGCTGCCGCCTGAGGGTGTCCAGCAGCCTTCTCAAGTCTCCACTGTACTCCTTATCTGCCAGGTTGTGCTGAAACTGATTCTCCTGTCTGCCTGAGGTTATAAGACTTCCCTCTCATTCTTGTTCAGTTGTTTGTTTCAGGTGATTTCTCCATAATTTAGTTGTAATTCCAGATTGGACCCAGGAGGAGGTCAGCGTGACTTCCATTCATTCCTCCTCCATCTTGCCCTCCTAGAAATCAAGTTTGCAGTCTAATCATAACATCCTAGAAAGAAGAAAATATTTTTCCACTTAAAAGAAGAATACATCATTTTAAAATTTGAAGTAGGGCGCTTAACTAATTGGATTATAATTTAAACAATTGTTTCAAATCAATGTTTACCAAATACATTTAGGACAGGATGCAAACCAGTGTTGCTTCTGGTGTTGGAACTGTTTCTCATCCAGCCATCCCAGTTATCCCAACTCTCCCAGAGAACTATGTCCTACCACCTGCCTGATCAACAGGTACTTGGACTCTGTTAGGTTAGATATTTCAGAACCTACCATCATCACAAATCAGAATGGAAATGAGGACAACGTCTCATCTATGGTACTTACTCAGTCTGTCTGGTTTTTCTCTCTGGAGCCATGTTAACAAGAAGGTTGGTTTCCTCCATCAGCCACAACATCCTAAGAATGTCAAGATTTTCACCTATTTGTCCAAGAGCCGGAATGCTTTGCACCTAAGTCAGCCTGAGCTATGACTGCCTCTACTTAAGGAGGGCATTTCCTTGTGTAATTAAATTTGATCTTTGGGTGCCACTGAATCTCTTGTGGTTTTAGGTTTCAGTCATGCCAGTTTTGATTAATAATGCAGCCAGATTGTACTGTGATAACCCGCTGTGATCAGGATTGCTTTGTAAGTGCACAGAAACCAACGAAAACCTCATCAACTAATTGCATAACACCAAAAAAATTAAATCTGGTTTTGCTTTTGAAAAATAAAAAGATTAAATGTATGTAGAATTATTAAATGATATAAGAAAATTAACTTAGTCTATAGGAAGCCCATTTAAGAACTCATAATAAGGTTCAATGCTTTATAAAATCAATGCTATACATAAAACACTTTTTTTAATGGTGGTTCTAATGACCTACAAACCAATCATGGCAAGGTGCCTTCTCTAAGTTTAAATTGCCATCATGGGAAATTATCGGTCCAAGGGTAGAGATTGGGGAATACTTCTTTCATGCTGAATCTTCAGCAAGAGATAATGTTTATTTGACACTATTTTCTTTAGAGAGTTTTTATCTAGAAGGAAACAGAATAACTGGAAGTTAAACATATACCTCTGAAAATAAAATACCTGGGTTTTACTGCTCTGGCACAAACACGTTGGTAACTCTGGGCAAATAACTGTAATGTTCCTGTGTTTTATTTTTCTTTCTAATCTTTCAATATGGATACATATAGACCATGCTTCATAGATTACCATAAGAATAAAATGAATTAACCCTGTGAATTACTTAGAGTAGTATGGGACATGTTGTAAGAGCCCAGTTAAGTGGTGGTTCTCATTACTATGATCTGAGGGTAGCTCCTCAGGTAGTGGGTGGGAGAACTGTGCCCACACTCTAAAGGATGCAAACTTGGTTTAAGGCTCTACTGTTGCTGCCTTAAAATTCTTAATACTTAAACAAGGAGTCCTATATTTTCATTTTACACTGAGTAAACCAAATTATGTAGTCAGTCCTGGTCCCTACCCTCAGGATCTGGACAGTTACCAGAACGATGTTATTTTTTGGCACAGGTTTGTTCCTTCTTATCACGGATCTCTCCTTGTTTAGAATCCAAGGAGAAAGGACTACGTAATGAACTTTTACTCATTATAGAATAACACATTCATAAGGCCAACCTCGTTGGCCCTGAAATCTCATTTTCTTATCTTTCCCTGCAGTCAGGCACAATACATTCTGGTAGTCATTTCTAATTGTACAACTTTGTTTCATCACCCAAAGGAGAAGAACATTCAAGGCAAAAGAGTATTCTTAACATAACTTGTCTGAGAAGCAGAAGTATTTTTCACATTTTACTTAAACTAAGAGATAGTTTCCATGCTATCCAATCTTTGTGTTTAAAAAATCTAATTATGGTTCTAATATAGCTGTAATTATGTAACGTTGTGTACTGGTGCATGCTAAGTCATGATGGCGATAGGTGAACACTTTTCTTTCAGTGCCACCCAGGTGTTGGGGATGGCAGAGTGTGGGGGAGGGGTGTTAAAGTATACATGCATGGGAAGGGGTGGGGAGAAAGGTACACTTGAGCAACAAAAAAAAAGCTGATGATTCATTAGCTGATGATTCTCTAAAGTTCCTTTTAAGGCATGAGCGTTCAATATGAGATATCTATTGTCAAACAATCTGTAGCGATATTGTCCCCATACACAGCCCAGTGTTAAGGCTTCCTCTCCACATGCATGCATTAAGGATACAAAATATCATGAAACCATTTATTCCCATTAAAATAGGCTTCAAGTAAAATATCAACATAAATTTAATGAACAATCTACAAGAAAATTGTAAGAAATTAAATTATAAAATAAAAATGAAAGGAAATTTCAAGTCTGACATCTTCCTGATCCTTATAAGTAAGCTTTATGTCTTGTCCAGATCACCTCTGAGCTCTAGCGCTGCATCACAATGCTACCAGTGGCCAAATGGAAGCCCTGGGCTCGGTGTGACTAAAACACCATGATCACTGCATTCTGTGTAAATGTCCCTCTTAACATTTTCTTACTATGCTGATTTTATGGTAGCTCTTAAACATGAACCATATTTCAGGCACTGTGTGATAGTACTGTCGATTAGATAGATGAATGATTGATGATAGATGATAGATAGAAAGATAGATAGATAGATAGATAATTAGTTTGCTTTTACAAAGTACCACAAACTCAATGGCTTTAACAACAGAAATTTATTGTCTCATAGTCCTGGAAGCTAGAAGTCTAATCAAAGTTCAACAGGGTTGGTTCCTTCAGTGGATTGGGAGGAAGAACTGTTCAGGCCCCCCCCTCTCTCTGGCCCATTGTACATGGCAGCCTTCCGCCTGTCTCTTCTCATTGCCTTTCCTCTAGGCACGCCCATAGCGCAAGCCCTGACAGTGGCTTTTCTCTTTGTAATACAAGCACCTGATTTAAGTTTTGATTGAGGTAGACACTCCAAGGATGGCTGTCTCAAATAAATACGTTGCCAGTCACAAAATTAGGTTAAAAGCCAAGCATCCCCATCATCAGACTTCTTCGTTTTAGAGATCTTGGTTGATTTTCATAATTGACCATTTGCACAGACTGTTTTTTCTACCTTCCCATGCTTTAAATTCCCACTTTTATATTTTAAATTCACCAATAAGGAGTGAGTTCTAAAAACCCTAGGCTCTTACCCTGGGCCCCAATTAAAGAAGAACCCCAGGCCTGTCCCTGTCCAACTTCCCTGGGTGGCCCCAGTGTGCCATGTAATTTCTAGAACATAAAAATAATAAATCTTTTGTTTTCCCAAAGTTTCCTGACAGTTACTGCTGAAGGGGTCTTGCAATCATAATAACAACCATGAGGGCTGGTCCAGCCACAATGTTGGTTATTGATAGGCTGAGATTGACACAAAACAATGTGCCCAAGTTTCCTCGTTTCATAAGGACATCATTCAGATTAGATCAGGGACCCACCCTACTCATCTTAGCTAATAACATCTGCAGCAAATTTCCAAACAAGGCCACATTCTGTGGTACTAGAGGTTAGAATTTCAGTGTATTAATTGTGGGAGACACAATTTTACCTATGAAAAAAAGGAAGGAAGGAAAAAAGAAAAGGAAGAAAAGGAGGGAGGAAGGAACACTCTCTAATTCCCAAAAACAAGCTTATAAGAGGTTCAACAGCATACCTAACAGCATGAAGCTTCTGAGGCCAGGAAAAGCCTCATGTTTAAGCCTTCTGCTTTAATCCATTAAATCACTCAACAATCATTTAATGAGCACCTACAGGTAGCAAGCACGTTGCTTTTAATACTTTTTTAAAGCTATTTTTCATAGTCATATTAATCCAGCTAACCCAGATTCCAGATCGATTGAATCAGGGCGCACACTGGGGCATTTCGCCCCAAGCCACACAACCGGAGCAGCATCATGAACAGACCGCTCTTTCCAAACTTCCCGTATTTTATGAAGGGAGAGGCAAAAGAATTACGTTTTCTACACCTAGGTTATTTATCTGTTGCTCCTCCGGGCATTCAGCTGCCTTCTGGCTTTCTCTGAATGGACGAGATGCAGTTTCTGCTCAGGAGGAGGGTCTATCTGATAAACAAAATTCAAACACGAAATGTGTGTGATGACAAACGTGTTAAAGCAGTGCAGGAGTGTCAAGGGTTGAGCGATCAACCGTTCTTCCCAGAAGAGGCAGAAAAGTGTTCACGGGAAAGGTAACCGGTGAGCTGAGTCTTCCAAGATGAGAAGAATGCAGAAAAGAGCATTCTAGGTGTAGCCCAGAGCATGAGCCAATCAGAAAATTATGAGAGTACTTCCCACGGATAGGGCATAATTACATTGGCTTTTATTAACTCGATGAATAATATAAAAGGAGAATTGTGATAGAACATTGCTCTCTCTTCTGACACTGCCTCCCTCGACCCCAAAGCACAAAGCTGTTGTCAAGCAGATTTGTTCTAAGTCTCTTTGGGAAAGAGGCTCTCTGATCCCAGTCAGAAATTGCAATCGCCCTAGAAACCAGGTAATTGACTCCTAGTTTTCAATCAGTTTCTCTGCTTCCTGTATGGTACCTTCACTTCAAACATAAAACTAACCATGATCTCCACTAAGTTTCCAATTCGGTGGAGCTTTCCTTGAGTTTATTGGCAGGTATTCTTGGAGAGATATCTTCACAATATAGACAGCTAGCACTGTTTGTTTAGATTGTAAATACATTATCTTGGGGGCAAAATCTCTTTCTTGTATTAGTAGATATCAGTGCCTCACCAAGGCATTCGTTACAATCCAGCGCACCTAACCGCCAGCCCAAGTAAGTGTTGGCTCCTAGCTGCCATTTTCTTTCTAACAAATGACCTCTTGCAAAAGAAATCTCCAAACCCATGTGGTGCTGGCCTCAGTCCACGACTGACTGGCACAGGAGTACAAATGATTGCCTCTTGCTTCAAGGTGATTCAAAATCTATGGCACAAGTCATGTTCCAGAGCTTCCCTGAGGTCACCCCAGGAGGCATGTTTAGAGCAAAGGAAGAAAGTTAAGCCAGGAAGTCACTTCAGTTTGGGACTAGCTCTGTCTCAGGCTCTTCTCCTAGATAATAACTTGGCATATGACATTTTTAAAAAATTATTTTTATTGATTTAGAAAGAGAGAAGGGGAGGAGAGAGAATGAGAGAGAGAGTGAGAGATTTGTTGTTCCACTTATTTATGCATTCATTGGTTGATTCTTGTATGTGCCCTGACCAGGGATCAAACCCTCAAGGAAACTTGGCATATGAGGGTGACACTCTAGGCTCCCTGACCAGGACTGGCACATAATATGATTTTAAGAAATATATATTGAACTAAAATCCAAAGCATAGCAATTATCAAAATCACTAGTTTTAACACAAATCCATTAAAATAACGGCTGTAAATATTTTGTTATACTTCTCCTAGGATTGTTTTGTAAATAATCTGATTTACATTAAAATTAATTGTGGTTAATGATCTTGTCACAGTTAATTGAAATGATTTGTCTAAAAACAATGGGGGAAGTAATTTTTTTTTTTTTTTGGTCAAGAAAGGAAATTGTTGTACTATACATTGCCAGAAGGCATAGTTTGTTGCATGCTTAAGCATACTATTTCTACCTTATAAAACATTTACTCTATAGTATGTAGTCAATATCTTAACTTATAATAAAATGACAATTTTCTTATGTTAAATGATAGTCATTATAACTAATTGAAATTATTTTACTTTATTTTACTTTATTTTATTTTATTTTGAAGTATATTTTATTGATTATACTGTTGCAGTTGTCCCAATTTTTTTCCCTTTGTCCCCCTCTACACTGTACCTCTCTTCCCTCCAGCAACCCTCTCCACTTAGTTCATGTCTATGGGTTATGCATGTAATTTCTGAAATAATTAAAAAAAATAAAATACAATTGGATTGTGTCAAAATCTTATTCATTTATTTTTAGCAAATGAAATAGAACTCAATTCTATTACTAGACATTATTATGGAAAAGATCAGAAGAATAACACATTTTGAAAATTAGTTCATACCCAAATCCTCAGTAATTTTTGATAAAGAAAATGGCAAAGAACAGAGAGCCCGAAGAATCAAGATTGATTTTTGTAACTTGACTACTCGTTGTTTAATTACATTCCTGGATGAAAGCTACTAGTACAATACTAGCACCAGGACAATGCCAGATGTTTAACAATCTCATCGTCCAGACCGATGCCAAGGACGAAAGCAGGGATAGCGATAAAGAATTTTTCCTACTTCCTCTGAACATTTTTCCAGTACTTAACCTGAGTATGACATTTAACCCTGGGTTCCGTACATCGCTCTTTGAGTGTGTGAATAAGAGGAGAAGAAGTTCCTCATGGCAGAGACTTCGTCTTACGCCTCTAGGTTATTTCGTGCCCTAATAATCTTTTAGAAAGAAACTCAGGTGAGCAGCTGAGCGACCCTGCCCCAGATGCTCACGCCGCATGAACACGCCCAGTCTCATCTGAGAATGGGCATCAGTCATGTCTCTGTCCAGAGTCATTGTGTGAATGAGAGACATTAAAAACTCTCTGTAAAATCTGAAGTGAAATACAAATACAAGTCATTACCCTGCATCGCTTGCTCTGCTCTATTACCGTTATCAGTTAGCCTCTCTTTCTAATCTGGAAAGGGATTTATATATTCTAGGGTTTCCCTTCCCTTCCTGTTGTTTATACAGTTCAAGCCAGAGTCTTACTTACCTCAGAGCTTCTTAAACACATAAACACACATGACTTTTTTGGAGCCAATATATAATTTATATTATAAACACTGAATCTCTATGGCTTTTTCATTTTAACTCCAAAAAAATAAATAATGGAGATGTTCAACCACAAAACTTCTACAATCTTCCCAAAAGGTTTACCCAAATGTTAACACCATTAAAACACATCTGTATGGGTCACTTTCTCAATTACTTTACCAAAAAGCTAGAGTGATTATATACTCTGGAAGGCATTAATTAATACCAGGAACATAATCTACATTTTAATAAATTTGGTCTTGAACACCTAAATTTATAGAAGCACACATAGAAACATTAGAGTGAATATTACAACTGATTTCTCTTATTCTAGAAAATCCCTTTAAATCAAGTCAATGTGAGGTTAATTTTTTTTACTAAACATAATAGAACTTTTTCATATAAATGAATATCATCCTACTTACTAAAGTATGTGACCATATTTTCTTAATTATACATGACTTTGACCTTATTAATATCATTTTGAATATTTTACCTTTTGTTCTAGACATAACTCAATGATGGTGAGATTTGTTCAAACCATTTTAAGAACTGCCTGTTAGAGCTGACATTTTAAAAAGTGTCATGACTTTATTATATGAAATACATTTTTAAAGTTTATAAAATAAATGCATTTACCCTAATAATTACAAAGCTAACACCCATATAACATAGCTTCATGAACTCCCATATTTTTATCAGCAAAATGATGATAAGCTAGATTAAGACATGAAGTATTACCAACCCCTCTCAAGGTCCCAAGCCCCTGCCACCTCCATAGACGCAACCACTCTTTAGAAGTTTATGATAGTTGATTCCTATCTCTTAAATAAATAGTTTTACCATCTATGTATTCACCCCAAAGTAAAACAATTCATTTTAAACCTGTAAATGAATTTTATACTGTATATGTTCTTATGAGTTCTGATTCTTTGGTTCATCCTAATTTGTGAGATTTGTCTTTGTTCTATAGTTTTGTTTTGATTTTCTCATTTTCACTGAAGCATAATCATATCACAATTGACTTATTCATTTTAGTGCTGATGGACATACGGATTGTTCCCAGTATTCAGCTACTATAAGCAACACTTCTAAGAACATTCTGTTTATATTTTGGTACATATATGCAAGAATTTCAAGAGTTTCTCTATATGTAGGAGTTGTGACTGCTGGTATCACACTAAATTTATATCTTCAATTTTACTGGACCCTGACAAACTGGTTTCTAAACTGGTTGTTCCAAAGTATAAGTTTTGTTGATGATGGAACTGAGACTCAGAAGATTGACAAACTCTGAAAGTTTGGCAACTAGAAAGCTGGTGTCTTCCCACATCAATATACTTAATAATCTCTACTGAAAGTGATGACCAAATCCAGCAGGCTAATGGGCATATAATAACCACACACAGCAATGAATGACTGATGTAGGCGCATGTCAGTATGACACTGAACCCCACTTGTCATCACAGCTTCCAGAAAACCTAAGGGAATCCCAGTGCAGTTCTTTATCTAAGAGCTGCAACTCCATCCAGGAAGGAAAAAAAGATCAGCACAGCAACTGGGATTGGCCATCGTGGTGATAATGATGATTGGGATGGAAAACACCAGTTATTGGGGCATGCTATTATTAGTTCACACTGGCATCTTCTACACCAACCGATTTCTCTATGTTTCCTCCTTGTCTTATCTCATCCCATCTTTTTATCTCCCTTCTTCTACACTGAGAACTGTGGTTCTCAATAATTTCAACATTTATTCATTTGTTTAACCCTTCAGTACAACTAAAATGATGCTAGAATCGCTTCACCATACCAGTAAAACAACACAAAACCACTTAGGAGAGTCCAGGTTTTTTTATCCTTTTTCCCTGACTGCAAGATTGAATATAGGAAAATTCTGTGTTAAAATCTGTATGGATTAGTCCTTTTTATATTTTCTTTGGGGTTTTTTTTTCAGTGTGATCATGTTCTTCATTTGGAAGATAGCTGGATTCACTTTTCTAAGCTTACTTTCTGGATTTTTTCTATCCCTATGATTAAGAGTTATTTGGGGAATATGTAGAATATTAACATGCTTCCCATACAAAAGCATACAGAAGGTATGTTGGACATGTGTCCTTTCCTTGCCTTTCCCACTGTCCTGCTCCCTCATTTCTTGTGGGTAACCACCTTTACTGTTTTCTTTCTTGGGTTAATGTCTTTAAAGATAGGGTTTCTTACTTATCCATCTTCATTAAACAAAAGATAACATTATATATACTTCTTTGCACTTTGCTTTTTTTACTTTAACAATTGCTCTTTAATATCTTCTATTTTACTCTCTACAGTTTGTTTCTGACCATTATAATGCTCTGTGAGATTATATGTACAGAAGGAAAGTTTAAATGTTGGGAAGAAAGAATATAATTTGTCACTTTACATCAATAAGGTATTTCTAATACTTTGTGCTCATCAAACTTTATTATTTGACCTTTATTATTATCAACATTCATAAATAGAATTTGAAAGAGTGCCATTTGCCACTTAGGATCATAATTTTAAGGCATTTTTAAAAGAAGGAAGCTAAACATGGTAGATATAAAAGGTAAACTTTTCACAATTTGCTATCATCTGTCCACACTGCAAACACAAGTCCAATACTGATGTTAACAATTGTTAGAATTTTAGTACAAAACTAGTTCCTACTTAATGCAGTTAATTGTGGTTCCAGAAATAAATAGGCAGAGCACTGGAGTGTCAATTCATTTGGATAAACAAGTTAGGGGCCTGACATTCCCTCTGTAGAGTTATACTCTTTTAGTTAATTGTATGATTTTCCACTTAGGTCATGGAGATCATGGGGTAGGTGAGATTGCTGAGAAGGTGGCTTCAACTTCATTCTCCTCACCCCACCCTCATATCCCGAATGCCACCACGAAAGCTGGGGGCTGCCTTTGAGACTCTGGAATCTAGGAATCAAGGTGAAACAGGGTTGGGGCAATAGCCTTCTGTTATTGCAAAACTGCTATTGTTTTCCATCACAAGGGGAAATATTTGTACTGTTCGACTTGGTCACCTCAGGACAATGTTGCTACTCCAGCTGTATTCCTTCATTACACTAGAAACTCTTAGAAGGCTGTATTCACAATGACACATTGGATTGCCAGTAACAGGAAGCCAATTTAAATTAGCTTCAGCTAAAAGAGAATTTATTGCCCAATATTCCTAGGAATCCTAGGAGTGGACACTTTAACAATGTAATTCTCCACCTAAATTTATTTTGCATGAAGTCAAGATGGCTGTTGGCAGCTCCAGGCTCACATCATCCTAGTTTAACAATCACGAGAGAAAATGCTTTTTTATTTTTCTTTCTGTGTGAATCACTGAAAACGACTCTGTCTGACCTTGCTGGCTCATATGCCTCTCCTTGGCTCCATCCACGGTCATGTGCCCACTCTGTGTCTTGAGAAGTGATTTCCCTGAGGAGAAGAGGTTGCCAGACATGAACAACAGGTCTACCTCAAAGACGGAGACAAAATCTGAGTCATCTTTGTATATCCCACAGGTCTTTGACCTACCAGATTTTCAACCAATGAATGCCACAGGAGCCAAGTAAATTTATTATTGATGAATTTATTTAATATGGAAAGGGGCCAAGATAATTTGCTAGGAAGAAATAGTTAAAGTGGAGGCAAAAAAGATTGGCAGGTAAGAAAGTGGATGTGAAAAAAAAAAGTATACAAAAGTAGAAAATAAGGTGAAATTTGTCTTTTATATATTTATATAAAGGGACATTAAAAGTCATCATAGCTTTCTTCATGAGAGAAAAATTTTTTTTAAAGTCATTCATAATTATTTTATGCAGGATCACTTTTAGAGAACCTTTATAGAATGCCAGTGAGTTTACTTAATTCCTCTCATGACTTGGTTGTTAAGTGTGACATGTCTGTTACATTGTGATGTAAGCACAGATATTTTCATGGGCAACCCCAGTAGGTTTTGTGAGTTTCTAATGTTTTACATATGAAGGTCCTGAAGATAATTAGATGGGAATGCCAAGGTTATTTTAGAATTATGGGCTAAATTGGTAGGCAAGCCTTTCACCACCAATTTCATCATCCAATGCCAGAATTCTCTCATTCCTGTCAAAGGTAACATGAATCAACACTGAGGATGTAATACACAGATGGCATCTGTGGCCTTTTCCACTTAGAATGACCATTTTTAGTCTCATATCCTCCAGGAGATGGAACAGAGAGCAACCACATACACATGCATCCACATCCACACACCCACTAAAACAAAGCATCATTAAACAATAGAAAGCTGGCTACTGACTTGGAGATTAAAAGGTATGTCACATTGCACAGTATATACCGTATTTTGCCAAGTACAATGTGCACTTTTGCCCAAATTTTTGAGGGAAAAATAAGGATGCACATTACACATGAGTATAATGATTACTAATACCATGGGTATAATTATCCTACATACAATGCACACGAAAACATGGGTGCACATTCTACATGGCAAAATATGGTAATACTCTGCTAAACTGCTTGCTCCCTCCTCCACCTCTGGCTCCTTCTCCCTTTTCTTTATTTTGCCTCAAAATTTCTGTATCTATTTTGCAAAAAAGCTGTCATCCTCAAGCCTGGGCATTGTCCCTTGAATGCTCTGGGGTTTAGGTCTACCACCCAAGAGGTTTATCAACAATATCTCAGAAAAGGTGAGACTTTTTTGTTTACTTTCTAAAAAAATATTTTATTGATTATACTATTAAAGTTGTACTAGTTTTTCTCCCTTTGCCCACCTCCACCCAGCACCCCCCACTCCTTCAGGTAATCCCCACACCTTTCCATGGGTGATGCGTGTAAGTTCTTTGGCTACTCCATTTCCTATATTGTAGCTTACATCCTTATGGCTATTCTGTAACTACCTATTTGTACTTCTTAATCCCCTCACCTCTTCACCCATTCCTCTACACCCACCTCCCATCTGCCAACCATCAAAATGCTCTCCCTAGCCATGATTCTTGGTTCTTGTTTGCTTAGTTTTGCAGATTCATTTGTTAGTAAGTATGTATTGATTGTGATTTTTATTGCTCATAGTTTTGATCTTCTTTTATTAAATAAGTCCCTTTAACATTTCAAATAATAATGGTTTGGTGATGATGAACTCCCTTAGTTTTTTCTTACCTGGGAAGCTCTTTATCTGCCTTTTAATTCTAAATGATAGCTTTTCTGGGTAGAGCAAACTTGGGTATAGATCCCTGTTTTTCATGACTTTGACTCTTTCTTACCAGTCCCTTCTAGTCTAGCCTTTTGAGAAATCAGCTGACAGTCTTATGGGGACTCCCCAGTAGGTAACTAACTGCTTTTCTCTTGTTGCTTTTAACATTCTTTCTTTATCTTTACCTTTTAGCCTTTTAATTATGATGTGTCTTACAGTGGGCCTCTTTGGTACTCATCATAATTGGGACTCTCTGTGCTTCCTGGACTTGCACCCATCATAATTGGGACTCTCTGTGCTTCCCATCATAATTGGGACTCTCTGTGCTTCCTGGACTTGCATGTCTGTTTCCTTCACCAAATTAGGGAGGTTTTCTTTCATTATTTTTTCAAATAGATTTCCAATTTCTTGCTCTTTCTCTTCTTCTTCTGGCACTCTTATGATGTGAATGTTGGAACACTTAAAGTTTTCCCAGAGGTTGTTTACACTATCCTCATTATTTGGGATTCTTTTTTCTTCTTATTATTATGATTGGTTGTTTTTTGCTTCCTTATGTTCCATATCAATGATTTGATTCTCGGCTTCATCCATTCTACTGTCGTTTACCTATAAATTGTTCTTTCAACTAGTGTATCCTTTGTTTCTGACTGGATCTTCTTTATGCTGTTGAGGTCCTCACTAAGTTCCTTGAACATCGTTAAAACCATCCAAAAAATGGAAGTTTATTGTTAGAAATAAAATAATGGGAAAATTTTAAAGCAAGAGATAAGATTAAAAGCTATTTTAGAGTTTTTGCTTCTCAGTCATAAGAATGGCTAACCTAAAGCTATTCATAAGAAAGAAGCTTCTACTCTTTTATGCTTGAGGCAAGCATAGTCTCCTTATTGATTTTTGCTTCGTATTGACATTTAGAAGTATTTGTGTTTTTCAAGATAAAAGGAAACAAGGAAAAGCAAAGTGAAATTTACTTTGTTAAATAAAAACAAAAACCTTAGTAAAAGCCCAAAATCCTTCTTGACAGAACTACCACATTTGGCACATAGATGTGAATTTTTCTTATACAAAAGAATTTTGAAATTTGTCCATGTTTATAAATTGGGAGATATTATATCAAAATCTTAATTTCTTGTGACTTTTGAGAAATCTTACTACCCTGAGCCCATATTCCTGCATGGTAACCATTCACTCAAGCAGAATAGCTGACACTTCTTTTCAACAGAAGGTTATGTGTTCACCAGTTTCCTTAAAGTCCCCATCACTTCTCATTGTCTCATGTACACCAAGGCTAAGTTTTGGTTGAAATATTAAAACTTAAAAAATAATAATATTGAAATATCAGAAACACCTATTATACCTGGCTAATTTATTCATTTATCCACACATTCCTTATAGGAATTTGAACTTATGACCTTGAGTTTATGTTGAAAGAAACATATGTAAGTGAATCAGGCATGGCCTGACCAGACTAGATAAGATTTAACATACGAAATGTGGGAGAAGTTTTCAGATTAAGACCTTAAGAGTATGGCCTCTTCGAAAAGCTGAACACATAAAGTTTACCACCTATGGGACAATAGCCATCCTCAAGTGATTATACCTCTCACAGAAAACGCCCAGAACCCTGTCTGTCCTCTACCAGCCTTTGGTCTTTCCAAATGTAAAATCTCATTTTTACACTGAGTTTATGGTGGCTGCATATTTGTTTATACAGAGTGGATTGAAAAGCATGGAGTAAAGTAATTCAGGCCATTTAAAAAGTCAGAATTTTCATACCAGAAAGAATTTTAGGAAGGTTCTAGTCCAACTATCTTTCTTCTGCCTTTTTCATTTTTTTTACCATCTTTCTTTTTTTTACTCTTCACTTTTTCTCAGCTCAGAAAGGGTTAATTGAGGGTCTTGTCCAAAAACATCCAGCACTATGACTAAAGAACGGATTTCAGAGGTCCAGAGAAAGAGCATTGGAGCTCTGTTAGTGGCTGCAGAGTGTCTTAGTCATGAGGTAACAACATGCGCTTTAGCATATTTTAGGCAACAAAACCAGTTTAAAATCAATGATCAAAAAGTTTCCTTCTCAGAAAATTAAAAGCAATTTAAGGCCAATTATAGCAGAATGGAAGAAATAATAAAGACTTGACCAGAAATCAGTGAAATAGGTTATAAATGTATAAAACAAAAAAAAAAAAACAAAGTTTGGTTTTTGAAAGTGATAAACTGGTGGAAAGAATAATCAAGATAAACAGAGAAAAAACACATTACTAAATCAGGAGGGAACATTAAGACATTAATTCAGGTATCATAGATAGTAAAAAGTTAATAATAGAATATTATTTTAAAGTTATGCCAATAAATTTGATAACTAGGGTGAAATGTTTTAGAGCCTTTAAAATTTTATAAATCAAGACAAGAAAGTAGGTTATGTGAATAGTCATAAACCTGTTAAAAGAATTGAATCTGTAATAAAAATAAACCTTCCTACAAGCAACACACCAAATGAAATAATTATTACTAATGAATTCTTCTAAACATTTAAAAAAAGATATAAAACAAAATCTTTTCCAGTCTTTCAGAAAACAGAGAAAGAAGAAGCTCTGGGGTACCAGAACCTGAGAAAAATATTAGAAATAATTACAGAAAATACATAGGTGCAAAAATTTTAAGCAAATATTATATCTCACTACATTTGAAAATCAAACAATTTACCACATTGATAAAAGAAAGGAGAAAAAATGATATGATTATCTAAATAGATACAAAACAAGTATTTGATAAAAGTAAATGTTCATGAAGAAGTGGGAGTAGAAAGAAACACCAAACCTATAGCTAACACCATACTAACTGATAACATTTTGAAGACTCTTCCTTGAGATCAGGCCCAAGAGAAGGTTGCCACTTTTGTCATTCTCATCAACATTGTACTAAAAGTCCAAGTCAGTGCAATAGTATAAGAAAAATAACTGAAAGATATAACTACTCGGAAGGAAAAAAGTAAAAGTTTTTATTTTCAGATGGCATGATTATAATACCAAAAATTCAAAATTCTATAAAATATTTGAATTAATAAAACATTAGTAGAGTCAAAGGATGCAAAATTTAATATTTCTATATGCTAGTAAGAAAGAATCAGAAAATGAAAATGAAACAAATACTTATAGGAACATCCAAAAATTAAGGACCTAGATATTCATCTTTTTTAAGAATGTGAATGATCTCCATGAAGAAAACTATAAGACATTGCTGAGTGAAATAAAAGGAGACAATTAGATGGAGAGTTGCGCCATGTCGAATGATTGGAAGACTCTACATTGTTAAGATGCCTATTGTTCTGATACTGATCATTACATTCTCCATGTCGAGATTCAATACAATCAAAATAACATCACAGCAGCCTCTTTTGTAAAATTCATATCTTGATTCCAAAATGTATGTAGAAGTACAGAGAATCTAGAGTAGGTAAGACCATCGTAAATAACAAGTCAGAGGACTTGTATTACTAGACTTTAAGACACACCTTAAAACTTCAGTAATTAAGACAGAAAAATAAGAAAAAGAGAGTAGGCTGATAGCTCTGGGACACAGGTGAGGCATGAAGGGATTAAGCAAAGAAGAAAAAGGACTCATGGACATGGGCAACAGTGTGGTAACTGTAGGGGGAAGGGAGTGGGTGGAGGTGAAAGAGGCTATAAGGGGGATAAATGGTAATGGAAAAAATACAATAAAAAATGATTTAACAAAAAGCAAAAGAAAAATGGGAGGATAAAAATAAGCAAATAGAGAGCAGAACAGAGAGAGTCCAGGAAAGTCTCTCATACTAATTAATAAAATATTAGTATGGTCAAAGTAGGCAAAATTTAATGATATATCATACAGTGAAGACTATATAGGTTATATTGTCTGTGTGGTCGCTCATTTGCCACAAATTTAATGAGGAATCAAGTCAATTAAATATTTTTGAATATTTGATATGCATAATGTACAGTAAATTTATAAAGAAGTTAAATAAGTCATAGTCTGATCTCAAGGAGTTTATATTTTAGATATATATGAAACTATCTATGGCATAATAGAATAATATAACAAGACATGTAGAAGGTATACCAATTTTACATAATAAGCATCCTAGAAGACATAGGAGTGATAATAATTTTAAAATGATGAGTAATATTGTATTAACAGAGCATATTTCTTATATAAGCATAATCAAATATAAATTAAGTCTGCCTTTACCTGATGTTGGTTCTAAATGATATTAGTTTTAGAAGTGTATGCTTCAGGAAATGTGATTTAGAAATTAAACACAAGAGCATGTGAACCATGAAGACATATTATATACTACCAAAGCCATGCAACTTAATTTACTAAAATGAAAATACACAGTTTACTATAATACTTATTATGGGTATATGCAATAATTTTCACTGAATAAACTGCTTTCCCTTTTTCGTTGAGGTCCTTGCCTGATATGTTTTGATTGGTGCATTACTTGGTTTTCATATTACCTTTCGGGGAGCACAATGCTGTGTGACTCAACCAGAAAAGAGTAACAGATGGTATCTGTGATATTGAAAGCTATTTGCCAAAGACATAATTTTATATTAGCAAGATCTGGAAGGTAGATTAATGACTCATTATTCCATTGTTTTAAAGTTCCCAGAGGCTGGTTTGAAATGAATTTGCCTAAGTAGTCCCAATGAAAATTAAATTTTACCAAAACATTCTCCCTATATCTAACTAAAAGTAAACCGAACACATTTTACTAAGCATCTGTTAAGATAAAGCCTCTGTGGCGAAAGCCAAAGAGGGAGAGTCATGGCTGTGAGGATCCAGGGTTTAAAAGAACCTCTCGACCGCGTTTCCCAACCTGTAAAATAAAGCAATGTAACTATAGTAAAGCATACCCCCTTCTTTGTCAGTTCCAAGGCCCCCAGTGGATACATAAAGCCACAGGTAGTACTGAACCCTATCTGTACTGCATTTTTCCCCTAAACACACATAGCTATGATAAAGTTTAACTTATAAATTAGGCACAGTAAGCTATATACAACAATAATTAAATAGAACAATTATAAGAATATACTTAATAAAAGTTATGTAAATGTGGCTTTCTCTCTCAAAATATCTTATCATAGTATACTCACTATTTTTTCTTGTGATGATGTGAGATGATAAAATGCCTTATTAAGTTGAGAACTTTCACCTTTTCACTTAAAGGGAGTACTTTAAGGCTTATCTTGGACATATCCGAATTTCCAGCGTTACAGCTCTTGCAGTCCCAGGCCATTGTTAAGTAAAATAAAGGTAATTGAACACAAGCACTAGGCACAGATAGTCCCTCTGATGTCCCACGCGGCCTCTGTGTGACTGGCAAGAGAGGAGTGACTGTTCTATGAACACGCTCAACCCAGGGGCAGTTTCCGTCCTGGGTTGACAGAGCAAAATGCACAAGATTTCATCACGCTACTCAATACCGTGCGCAATTTAAAACTTATGAATGACTTGTTTCTGAAATTTTCCATTGAATATATTCAGACCGTGATTGACCATCGGCAATTGAAACTGCTGAATGTGAAACCACAGGTTAGGGGGAGACCTCTCTACATAATCCCTAAAATCATGTCCTTACTAAGTGTCTTCCAACTCTTACCTTATTTTCAAGCTGTGTTATATTTCTGTGGGAGAAAAAAATGAATAACACAAATTACTTTGTAATAAGATATCTAGGGTAATGTAAGATATCAGAAACAAAAAAAAATTATTAAAAATAAACATGGAATGAGGTTAGACTCCAGGCAAGTCATAGAAATAGAAATGAGATTGAATTTGAGTTCAACTTTTTCAGATTCTAATATAAGTGTGAGTCCAACCTTCCACACAGTGTTTGTCTTCTTCTGTCTGACAACTTACATAGCATAATGCCCTCAAGGTCCATGCATGTCGTGTGGATTTCCTCCTTTGTCATGGCTGAATTATATCCCATTACATATACATATCACAGTATAGCAATTATAGTCAACAATAATGTGTTACAAACTTCAAAGTTGCTAAGAGGTTAGATCTTCATTTTTCTCACCACAAAGATGAAATGATGAGTATGTGACATGATAGGCATATTTGCTAATGCCATAGGGATAATCATATTGCAATGCATAAATGTGTTTTGTCGACACATTGGACACTTCAAACTTACACAGTTATGTCAATTATATCTCAATAAAAATAATAAAAGTTAAATTAAAATTTAAAAGCACCCCGGACCAGCACTTAACAGTGTTGTGAATGAATAAGGGTGCAAGGACCAATAAATGAATTACCCATGAGCCTCTTGCCTTAGGCTTGGGCTAGCAGGTTCTTAAATTATGTCAGGACAGTGAAGAATTAAAAGAATTGACATAGAAGAAAATGTAGGGAGTATAATGATCTACTTATATTAAGGGAAGACACAAAGAGCATTTTACAAAGAGAGATAAGGATCAAGCAAGGACAAATTTATTACATTTAAGGTGACTGCAGATTATTCCAATGGCGGTGTTCTGTAAATGATATCAGAAACGAATAAACATGAAGGTTAAGACCATAAATTGAGAAGGCAGATAGAAATTAGTTCAGCTTTCAAGTCTGTGCCACTCCATCTGTGTGTCCTCGGGCAGTTTTAACTGGGCCACAATAAATGTTGCTGATTTAATGGGCACTGGTGAGGAACTAGTGCGAAAGCGATGGAGGAAACCACGAAAGTGAGCTGGCAGAAGGCGCCGGTGCTCAACAAGAGCTGCATGGGTCCCGTGGCTTAGCTCTTAAAGATGTTCAAGCAATGAAAAAGCACAAAAAGGAAACACATAAGACAGATGAGAGGATTACTGAATGAGCAAAATGATGTGGGAGTCTGGAGATATGGAAGCAACGGGAAGGGGAAAAATCTAAAAGTTGTAACACCAAAAGGAACATCGTGAGGCTGACGAAGAGAAGAGCACACTCAGAATGACTAAAATATTATGATTGCTCTAATGTCTCTGAGAGAAGAGGCCATAAAATTTTTACTTAAAATGTAGTGAATGGTAGAGAAATGGAAACTAAAATCAATAGTATATATTTAAGAAGTTCAGGCCAATAGCTTCAGATTGGAATGTCAGAAGCTACAAGCACTTGAAAGCCACCTAACATTTATATTAGTGTCACATTGCTTTTATTATTATATTCTGGGTTTCAGGAAGTTGGTGGTATTTCAAGGTTGCATAATTTATACTAATGGGATATTTGATATCATAAAATTTTGTCCTATAGGGGGTAAAAGTTGAAGGAAAACTGACAGTTTCCGTGTGCCTCCTCTTTGTATGGTACTGATGTCATTTACTCCAGGGCACCGTTGGCCCGTGACTGGAAGCAGAGACTCCTGAGCCAGGCTGCCCGGGTTTGAAATCTGGCTCTGAAACTTTCCAGGTGGATGAGTTTGAAAACGTCAATCTAGTGTCTTAGTTTTCTCATCAATAAAATGGGAGTAATAATGCTGCTTACTTCGTAGGATGTTC
The DNA here is from genome assembly GCA_004026545.1 of Mormoops blainvillei. NCBI lineage: Eukaryota > Metazoa > Chordata > Mammalia > Chiroptera > Mormoopidae > Mormoops > Mormoops blainvillei. The sequence goes on along the minus strand of PVJD01007646.1, from coordinate 9,151 downwards.
TGAACATCCTACAAGGGAGTCCATACATGTTGAACATTTAAAAAGCATGTTGTACACAGTAAGCTCCCAATAAATGTTACCTATTACTACCAGATAATGAATTTAATTCTCGTCGTAATCCTTAGGCTATCAGTGTTTTTTAATTATTTTAATGTGGTCTATTTAAAATTTTGGTTCAATTTATCATGTAAAGAAGCACTCATCTATAAAAGAAACAGATATTCTTGAAACATGTTTTGGTAGTTTACAGAATCTCTGTGAAGTCTGAGGAAACCGACTAAGAAAAAAATGGAAGCTGAACAGACAGAAACACAACCAAACCACGCCACAGACCCTAAGCCACCAACTGTTGCTTCTGTAGACCACCGAATGCTGCTTTCATGCACGTGGCTGTCCCCACTGACCCGGGGCGACAGACACCGGTGCCGACTGCCTCGGCCTCTGACTGGTTGTTACTACCGCCATTCATAAAACAAATGAAAATTCGCCCCTGCCTCTACTTTTTTGTGCAACTAGCTCACAAGTAGACATAATGGACTGGGAAAACCTATATTTTATATTGCCCATATTTTAGCATCAGAAATGCAAGGAAAACCAGTAGATGGGAATTAAGTTCTTCATCAAAGGAAAGAGGTCATATCCTGGGCAATAACTAGAAATGTCCATTAGACCTTTCTGACACTGAGTTAATTTTGCGGAAGACATGTAGAAAGGGAGCTCTGATGTAAATGAAATGGAGTTTTCCAGGGACAAATGTGACCGTGAAAACATACATCTTCCTGGAACTTTATGGGAATGTTGGGAAAGACTTTGGATTCACCAGGCAGCAGGATGGAAGGTTCAAAGTAATTCACTGGATAGCAAGGAGCAGAGAGGGCCTTCTTAGTGTTCGGTATGTATACTGAGGCAAGCCGCAGGCTTCAGGAACAAGCCAGGATCCTTAAGGTGCAAGCAGAAGGTAACTTTATTCATTTGCATTTCCTTCTAGGTGGATCTGTTTCCCTCTGTCTTTTGTATGGATTTCAAGGTTTCCATGTCTTTTCAACTCATTCTCAAGTAGTAAAAGTTTAGTCCAGTCTGATATCACACCTTTACACTCTCGTCTAATATACACTGTCTTTATTTACTCAGGTTGGACCTATCTTAGGTCCTGAAACCTGCAGGAGGTGGATTATGAAGAGTTTCTCCCCTGATTCTTCACTCTATGCCTGTCCCCTGAATCGCTGCTGAGGCAGGCCCATGTAGCATTACAGCAGGCAGAGAAAGAAGAGATAAAGCTCATAAAATAAATCTTGCCCTCTGAGTTAAAAATCTCGTAGGGGCCCCCTCTGGGTATAACATTTTTAATCCTGGTTCTTTTTTATAAGGGATGTTGTGTGTGTCCCTTAGGGATCTCTATCCCCAGTGACAATAAGAGACCATATGTATCTAATCCCTTCGATGCTTTCTCTTCCTGGATACCTAAGAATCCCTACAGAGGATGCTTTACTCCTTGAAAAAAAGGCCTGGTCATGCAAGGTCCTTACCAAGACAGCTGTAGCTGGCTTGCCTTCATGGGGTCTGCATATGACTACTGTCCCTGGTGGTGTCCTGATGACAGGCCACAGCCTCACATACTAGACTTTTTTAGGTATGAACCAAGTATCAGGCCCCATGTCCCAAAACATGCCTGTTTTCTTAGGATGGGTTCCTTAAAACAAACCTTGAGCTGGAAATTTGAAAACATTTAATTTATTCAGAGCATGTCTCAGGAGAAAGGGACAGAGAGGAGAAGCAATGTAAGAAAGGACATAATTTTAGCTAAAGTCTCATTTCAGCTGATCTCATGAGGGTATCTGGAGCAAGAACAGAATTGGTCCCAATGTAAAGTGAGGAAGCAGGCATTTGGTGTCATTATCATTGGCGGCAGGCAGCTCAGCTAGGAGCTGAGGGTGACACCCAGTTACTAGGACCTGCACAGGATGCTGATAGCATGTACTGCACTTGTGAGGCTATCGAGAAGTTTATCTTTCTAGACTTGCAGTGGTGGGGAAGCCCTATCACCCTCTCTCCTGGTACATAGGGGATGAAAGTACACAACACACTAATCTCCAAAAAAATTCTTATTCTTGCCCTCTTGAAAATCCTAGTCTTCTCTTGATTTATCCTTGAGGTGGTTGATGAGTCAATATTGGTAGAACTTCACCCCTTCTTAGCATGGTCCACTTAGATATTAAAGCACCTTGATGTGAGGTCTGGGCTACTTAAGACCTACTGTATTATTCTTGGCTTTGGCTGACTCTGTGAAAAATAGATCAAATTGCACTTATCCTCTTCTTAACACTCCAAACTCTTGGAAATCAGCAATGGGGAAATCTGCCACTCTTGGCATTAAGGTGGCAAACGGAAGCAGAGAGATTTGTAGCTGGTCTAAAAAAATTCTGCTTCTTTCTAGTAGACCTCTGTTGTTATATCAACCAGAGAGCCTTGTGTTCCAATGTTCATACCGACATTCTTTGAGTATTTCGGCAGTTACATGCAGCAGTTAATTGTGGTTGGAATTAAGTCATTGTTTAACAATTAAGGGTTTTTCTTTTCTCTGAAAGCCTTATCGTTTCTTTGTATTTTCTGTGACAACTGAGCTGAATCCCCTTCTTTTCTCAGTGGGAAGCACAGACAATATTGTGATCCTAGCCAGGCAGAGGCATGAGCTGCACTCAGTAGTCAACAATGGACACTACAGAATTTCTCCTCATTCTACCCGTCTTCTCTAAACAACCGCTCTGATCATATAGTATAAGAAACCTTGCTTTGCTTAAAGTTTTCTTTATAGTTATTGACCAGGCATGACAAAGGATGCTTTTGCACCATGCAGCTCAGTAGCCCTCAATAATCTATGCACTAGGGTTAACATGGGAATGAAGTGAGTGATAACCTTGACCATGACTTGCTGCAGAAAAGAGGTGCAGTGGCTCCTCTGTAAGAGAGGAGGTCATTTGAGGCAACTTCTACTTTAAAGGCAACTATTGAAGAATAATTTGCAGGTGCATTTTTAATAACATTAATCTATTCCCACTTTTTCAGTTTTTTTGCAGTTGGCATCCAAAAAGTAATGCATTACAAAAAAACTTCCAGTGTGTGGAACATTGTGTATTAGTTTTTGATGAATATACGACAGGCAGAAAGATTGCCTCCACACTGAAATCATTCACAGCTGAGTAACCAGACCTCTCCAGAAAGGTGGAGCGTAATTTATTGAACATGTGGATAAGCAAAAACAAACGTGCAACTAGAAGATGGATAAGTTCTGAAAATCTAACGCACAGCATAATGATTATAGTCACCAATACTGTATTATATGCTTTAAAGTCGCTAAGAGACTAGATCTTAAATGTTCTCACCACGCAAGAAATGATACTTATGTGACATGATAGGGGTGTTCACTAATGTTACGGTGGCAATGCCATTTTTGGTGGTAAATTTGCAATATACAAATTTATTAAATCAACACATTATACACCTTAAACTTACACAATGTTATAGGTCAATAACATCTCCATCCAAAGATGAATCATTGCCAAGCTCTGGGATTTTTTAATTTACACATAATATTGCACTTACTAATAAAATAAGATTTTCTACAAAAAAATTAAGATTTTATTTTTTATTATATTTATCTTTTAAATGAGTAAAGGGTATAAACAATCTGGAATTCAAATCTATGTGTAATTATACAAATATCAATTCTAGTTAGGAGAAAAACTCCTATCCTCAAAACCTTTCTATTTAAACACTAGCTGAAAGAAAAATGTGTTTTCCTCATATTTTCTTTCTATTCTATAAGCTCAGTAAAGAAGCATTTGGACAACTGCTCCTTTATTTCAGAAAATACAGAAAATTTATAGAGGCTGAATATTCACAGTGAAATATCATTTAATAAAGAAGAACTCTGGAGGAAAGCATAGAAAGTATCAGAGGAATCTTCTTATGAGGAAATTTAACTAAGATTATATACTTTCTTCCAGTTAGTAGTAATAAAATAAACATATCATTGCTCTCTTATGGCTGAAAATGTTGCCGTTGAGAGCACTGAATGATTTAGGCACTAAGGAGGATTTCCATAAAGTTTCATTATAATAAATGAATTATGTCACACAAGTTAAAACTGTCTTTGTGAAAACTCAGACCAAATTTTTAGGCTCTTTACAGAACCTTGAAAGAGCATGAGTATGTGTTTAACATCTTCAAATTAGCATTGAGACTGAGAACCAAGACAGACACCATAGAGTGCCCTATGATTGAAGTAAATAAAGATGGATATTTACATAATCTTTCCAACTTTCATTAGCTCTTCGGTAGTTAAGATAAAATCCAGTATTTTTCAGAATCAGGCCTCAGTTAACAGGCCCAGCAAGTGACAAGGAGGAGTAAGGGAGAAATTTAGAATATTTGCTTCAACATGTTGCATTCACCATATTTTGCCATGTATAATGTGCATTTTTTTTGCCCAAATTTTTGAGGGAAAGATAAGGATGTGTATTATGCATGGGTAGCACTAATTCTGTATCTATGCAAATGTTTTTAATTCTTTTATTTAGGCTTACACATTAAAAGTGTAAATCTAGAAAGCAATAATGATATCCATATGCAAAATAATACCTTGGAATATGATCATTGGTTTTATATATAAATTAAAAATTGAATTGAAAACTTATAATGAAAAATTTTTTCCTGAAAGGTTGGGCCAAAAACACGGGTGTGCATTACACATGGCAAAATTCAGTCGCAATTCTTAACACAGAGGAAATTTGCAAGGGGCTAAGAGGGTCAATGGTGGTGGCAGGGGGTTAGAGGATGGAAGAGAACAGTGTGTCAGCAGATTGCAAATAAGAATTACCAGAAGTTTCTTCTTCATTAGGGTCTCAAGGACTACCAGGTCCAACAAAAAGACTACTTACCCTAGCCATTTGCAGGGAATATTTTTATGGTGAGGGGCAAAAGAGAGCGTACCTTAAAAATGGTAATCTATTTATGCAAATGGCTGCGTGTGTCTTCCTGCTTAAACCTAAAACAAATTATCTGTCATAAAAACGATCAATCCGTTTGCTAGAGAGAAAGGGGAAGAGCTTGAGGAAATTATCGAACAAGATGAACACCTCAAGGAAGGATAAAAATAAAGTAGGCCATATCAACAACAACAAAAATAATTGCTCAGGACCAAAAGAAAATTAGAACCACTAAGAGAATGTGACATGTAACAAAGAGAGGCAGCTACATGCTACAGGAGGTTTAAATAACACAACCGCTATCATGACCTTTATATGTCAGACTTGACCTTCTGAGGAAGCACAACAAAATCACAGGAGGGATGCTGGGCTTAGTCTTTGGATATGGTGATTGTCAGTGACAGCTTGCTGGACACGTTGGGTGCCGAAGGACAGTCACAGGCTCTGGCTGGAGGTGCAGGGTCCTCCTAAGGCAGCACTGTCCGGAAGAAATTTATTGTGAGACAGATGCAATTTAAAATTGTCTGATAGCCACATTATAAAGAAACAGGTAAAATTAATTTTAATAATACATTTTATGTAACCCAGTCTATCTAAAATGATCCTGTTTACTATGTATTCAGTATAAAATTATTAAATAGGTATTTTACATGCCTTTTTTACATACTAAATCTTTGAAATCTGATGCATATTTTATAATTATAATGTATCTCAAGTGGACTAGCCACTTTCAAGTATTCCAGGGCCACATGGGGCCAGCGGCTGCCGTATTGGACAGGTCATTCCCAGCCTGTGAGTTGAAAGTGTGGCAGTAAGCTGGAAAATGACTTTCTCATTTTTAGTCTTTTGGTCCCACCTTACTCCTCCTGCTCAGCAACCTCACTCAGTCAAATGTTATCCCTCTCTCTCTCTCACACACATATATATGTATGTGTGTGTAGATATACATACAAATGTATTTATACAAACATATCCCTTCTGCTGGCTCTTCTTTCTTGAGCTAGAAAAACACTCAAGTCTTTCTTATACCTGAATGAAAAGCAAACATTTTCATTTCCTTCTCTTTGAATCAATATAACCAGGTTTCCTCTGAGCTATATATGCTCATTCTTTCCATTTTGTCGTACCTCACTCACTTCTCAAATCTGACCTCGGGTCTTGCACAAACCCAGGGTCTTCACCCCCAGAGAATACAATAGAAGAGATTCCCCTGGTGGTCATTTCTCAAGGTACTGAAATTTTTCTTCTGTCTCCCAAACTCCACAGAACCTGTTTTCACTGCATAACAATTTGATTCGCTATTACACAATGCAATGACATATTTTAGTCCGGGGGGCTGTACTCCTCTCTGGGTTTTTCTAACATTAACCTCCCTCAGTCTTTGTCCTCCCTCTTGTGTTGTTTCTTCTTAGTTTCTTTCAGTTTTATATTTTGGACCCATCCTTTACATTCTCATGTTTCTCAGGATCTTTATTTATCTCTCTCCTGATCTCATATTCAAGAGTTTTATCATTTCTTTATGCACTCTCATCAGCCAAAACCTGTTCTTCCAAATATGTATTTTAACCCCTGAATTCAATTGCTGGACAACAAACCTTATAGCCAGCTTCTTAATTTACATCTCTGCTTAGACATCCCTCAGAGATTTCAAACTCAACTTGTCTAAAACATAACCTATCTCCCCATCAGAAATACTGCTGAATTCCTTGTTTAATGAAAAGTATACTCACCTACTCAAATAAATTTCCAATTTCTTGTTCTTTCTACTCTCTTCCTGGCACTCCTTTGATGAAAATGTTGTAATGCTTGAAGTTGTCCTAGAGGCTGCTTATGCTATCCTCATCTTTTTGGATTCTTTTTCTTCTTGTTGTTCTGATTGGTTGTGTTTTGCTTCCTTATGTTCCAAATCATTGATTTGATTCTTGGCATGAGTCAAGATCAGCCATTCATATGGAAAAGCAGCTTGGATAAGCCCATAATTTGACTGGGACAGATTCCCTCGGGATCACTAGAGCAAGGCAAACAGTATTAGTAAGGTTAATGGAATCTCAGATACGGTACCAGCCTATGGGCTCTGTGGCTCTATTGGGGGAGGGTTCAGAAAAGGGACAATGGCCTCTGCCTGTCTTTCTGTCTGGGAGAAAGCTATCACACAGCTCTCACCTTGATGCCAGACTTCAGTTTCTCCCTGTATGTGACTAGTCCCTTTCAAGTTGCTACCCAGAGCTGCAGCTTGGAGGGAGTGAGTCCAAATAAGTCTGAATGTGGGTTCTTTATGAACTGCTTCGGACTCTAGTTTCTTCAACCGACTTGATCCTTGTTGGTTTTTTTAAAGTTATATTTTATTCATTAAGCTATTATAGTTCTACCAATTTTTCCCCTTTTGTCCACCCTGCACCCCCAACTCCCTCAGGCAATTCCCACATCATTGTTCATGTCCAATGGTCATGTGTATAAGTTCTCTGGCTACTCCATTTCCTGTTCTGTACTTTATATACCCATGGCTATCCTGTAACTACCTATTTGTACTTCTTAATCCCCTCACTTCTTCACCCATCCTCCCACAACCTCCTCCCATCTGGCAACCATCAAAATATTCTCAATATCAATGAGTCTGTCTCTGTTCTTCTTGTTTGTTAGTTTGTTTTTTAGATTCAATTTTTGATAGTTATGTATTTATTGCCATTTTATTTTTCATAGCTTTGATCTTATTTTTCTTAAATAAGTCCCTTTAACATTTCATATAATGGTTTGGTGAGGATGAACTCCTTTAGTTTTTTCTTGTCTGGGAAGCTCTTTATTTTCCCTTTGATTATAAATGATAGTTTTGCCAAGTAGAGTAATCTTGGATGTGACTCCCAACTTTTCATGACTCTGAATATTACTTTCCGGTCCCTTCTAGCCTGCAAAGTTTCTTTTGAGAATCAGCTGACAGTCTTCTGGGAACACCCCTGTAGGTAACTAGCTGCTTTTCTCTTCCTGCTTTTAAGATTTTCTCTTTATCTTTAACCTTTGGCATTTTGCTTTTCCATATGAATGGCTGGTCCTGGCTAAGTCTTCACAACTTTCTAGAGCCTTTCAAACAAGTAACAGCCAGCCTCAGTGAGCCTCTAACCCCCATACCTCTTGCTAAGTGGCTGCAGGCATGGCACTAGCAGCAGCCAGTCTAGATTCACAGCTTGGATTCCCCTGGGAATCTCCAAGCCTAGCATAAGTAGCAGCCATCTCAGATTATTCTATAGCTCAGGTAGGGTGGACCCAGGAAAAACATAAGTGGGGTTTGACCTTGGCCTGCACCAGTCAGGAAAATCCAGGGCCTTCACACCCAGTGGACAGCTACAGAGCACATCAGATCACCACTGACTACCCTTTCACAACTGATCCTCTACAGGGGCAGAGTTTGGAAGTCAGAGGTCACAGCCAATCCTTGAAACTGACTGGCCTAGGTAAATCCCTCCCATTGACCTGCCAACAGCAACCAAGGCTCAACTACAAAAGGAGGTGTTCCCTTGAGTACACCTTGAGTACCCAGCTTTGGTGATATGGGAGGCTGTGTCACTGGACTCTACAGGAAACCTACTACATTAAGCCACACTACCAAGACAGGGAGTCATAGTAGTTCTACCTAATACATAGAAACAAACACAAGGAGGCTGCCAAGATGAAAATACAAAGAAATATGGCCCAAGTGAAATAACAGATCAATACTCCAGAAAAAGAGCTAAATGAAATGGAGATAAATAATCTATCAGATGCAGAGTTCAAAACACTGGTTATTAGGATACTTAAGGAATTTAGGGAGGACCGCAACAGCATGAAAAAGATCCAGTCAGAATTGAAATAAAGAACAATTTACAGGGAAACAACAGCAGAGTGAACGAAGCCAAGAATCAAATAAATGATTTGGAACATAAGCAAAAACAACCAATCAGAACAACAAGAAGAAAAAATAATCCTGAAAAATGAGGATACTATAAGCAGCCTCTGGGACAACTTCAAGCATTCCAACATTTGCATCATAGGGGTTTCTGAAGGAGAATAGAACGAGCAAGAAATTGGAAATCTACTGGAAAAAATAATGAAAGAAAACTTCCCTAATTTGGTAAAGCAAATAGACATGCAAGCTTAGCAAGCACAGAGAGTCCCAAACAAGGTGGATGCAAAGA